>DF358934.1:0-14044 GCA_000787875.1 Solanum virginianum | reverse complement strand
TGAACTTCTAGAACGCAAAGACCACTGCAAGTAGCTCCTGCTCAGTGATAGTGTATTTTCTCTGTGCTACATTTAGGGCTTTACTAGTACAGTAAATGGGATATAGAATATTCTCTCCGTGTTGTCCCAACACTACAATAAGTGCAACCCCACTTGAATCACACATAATCTTGAAAGGCTAAGTCCAAATTGGAGAAACTATGATAGACACCGATATCAACTTCTACTTCAACCCATCAAATGCTTTCAGAAATGCCTCATCAAACACGAACTTAGCATCCTTCTCAAGTAGCTTGCACAAAGGGCATGGAATCTTCAAGAAGTCCTTTATGAAGTGCTTGTAGAAGCGTGCATGTCCTAAGAAAATTCTCAAACCTTTAACAGAGTTAGGTGGAGAAAGCTTGTCAATTACCTCAACTTTGGCTCTATCAACTTCAATAACTCTAATAGAGATTTGGTGTCGCAACAAAATATCTTCTTTTACTATTAAGTGATATTTTTCCCAGTTCAACACAAGATGACATTCTTCACATGTCTGAAGCACATCATGCAAATGAGACAGACAATCCTCAAATGAATCTCCAACCATACTGATGTTGTCTATAAACACCCCCAATAATGTCTTACACCATATCTGAAAAGATATATATCATGCATCTTTGGAATGTCATTAGTGCATTACATAATTTGAATCGCATTCGTTTAAATCAAAGGTGCCACAAGGAATATAAAGTTTGTTTTCTCTTAATTCTCTAGAGGAATAGAAATTTGGTTGTCATTCAAATAACCATCAAGAAAACAATACCAGCCATTAGCCACCAAACAATCCAGCATACGATCTTTCTCAGTTGATGTATTGAGCTTGCTATAATCAATTTAAACCTTCCAAACTATGACTAGCTCATGGGAATCATCTCACTGCTAACATTTGAGACCACCATGATAACTCCTTTCTTTAGAACACATTGAACCAAACTTACCTATTCACTATCAACACATTGAATCTTATGAGTGCATATGCCCGGTGGGATGCCAATGATATCTATAATAGTCCACCCAATAACCTTTTTAGATTGCTAGAGTACCAAAACCAATGTTTCTATCTGTTTGTGATTAAGATCTGTAGCAATAATAATAGGCAAAGTGTTGTTAGTAGCTAAAAAAGCATACCTCAGATGGCTGGAAGAGCTTTTAACTCCAATACTAGTGGCTTCTCGATGAATGGGTCTAACGTAAGCTTGACTTAATGCCTAGAGAAACATGGTGCTCCCAGTACCTTTAATATCTCTTCATAGTCTGGTATGTTGTCACCCACAAAGTCCATAAACACAACCTCAAGAGTTTCAATGCCCAGTCTTTCCTCGATTGGTACCTCCAGTTGCACCTCATTAATACTGCCAATAACAGAGACCACTTTTATCAGTTCTCTTTATGTACTAGTAGATATTAAAGACCACTTTTTCATTGTTCAATAGCCCTTTATCTCACATATAGAAATGGTTGATAGGCCTTTCCTTTATATTTTCTTCCAATAGTTGGAAACATACTCACTTTTTTCTTTCTTTTTTTTTTGCACCTCCTTTCTTCCTAAGCCAAAATCTTGATTTTAGGGGAGAAATTTGCTTTCTTTAAGACAAACCTGACGTAAGGTTAGCTGCAAATTTATGCAATATGTCATTAGGCCATTGGTTTAGTCAATCCGACTGACACACTTGCTTTTACTGTAGTTTGTTAGTCTCCTTTGATTCGTAAACCAACCGGAGCAAGAACTGAATAGAGCCCCTTAACAGATCGAACAACAGATCTTTCCACTAGGGAAAAAAGCCAATTGATTTAGTTTTCTCAAAATCAATGAGTGGACTTGAAATCATAGATCCATTTTGTGATCCACGCGACTTAGATAAGAATCCTTGAAAGGCTACCATCACCTGCGTAATGTTGAGGTTAAATGGTTCATTTTTCTTAACTTCAGATGAGTTTGGTTCTTTATGCAAAAAAGCCAGGTGAAAAGTGCACACAAAGATTCTAAATAATATGTTAAAATAGCCAGATACTTCGTGAACCATATTCAACTTTAAGGCATTTCATTTCACTTTAATCACCCTCATCAAGAGGCGCACTCCGATACCATTGATATCCAATAGCTTTTAAAGTAATGGCTGGATCTAGAAAAAAGGAAATACAATGGTAGGATTTGCCATCTTTCTTATTAAATAATGAAAAACCAATCCTCCTTCTTCCTTCTCCACTATTCTGGCTAATCCATGAGATTAGGTTTTCATAGAGGTTCAAACTATTAAGAAAGGGCGGTGGAACTCGTTGCCTAGGGCAATGTATATCAAGAGGTGTCTGGTTAATTTGGCATCATTGACTTGAGGCAAGGACGAGTGAGCCCTCACAGCTTCAAACTCGTGTGCTATCGAAGCTCCAACTTATGGCAGCTAGCTTCTAGCACTAAATAATAGTTTCTGTTATGCTGGACTCTCTCCTATAGCCTCCTTCTTAGGTCTCGATTTCTATGCGGCATGAACCTACTGATCAGTTGGCAATATAGCTCATTTCTTTGATAAGGGCTCTATATAGCCTTAGAATGTCATCTTCTAGTCCTCATGTGTTTATGCCAGATTTGTTAGATTATTAGCCTTGTCCTGGGCAATTCTTTATAATGTTTTCTGGATCTCTGGATCTAATGGAGTCAAGGGAATGGCTCGGTGAAAGGTTGGTTTATAAGTTTGAAGATCGCTATTGTGGTATCTAAGTGCTCCAATCGCATTGATGATAGTCCTTCATTGTCTTGGATTCGTATACCATGTAGGTGAGAAAATCGTCCGTGACTAGCTATCCTTATTCTCCTCCCAGGGATGTTTAGGAGTATGGGTGTGGGAGGTTGAGGGATGACTATGATGAGTCTGCATTTTTATATAGGATCAAATGACTTTTTTTATCGAGGGGCAGAGATAGATATGAGCTGATAGCTTATGTTTTCTATTCTAAACTTGAGTTGGCCCTGCTCTATGTCCACTAGTGCTCATCCAGTGGCTAGGAAAGGCCTTTCCAAGATGATTGGGACTTTGAAGTTAACCTCACAATCTGTAATCACGAAGTCTACAGGGAATATGAACTTTTCCACTTTGATTAGAATGTTGTACAATATCCCCACTATTACGTCAACCATTAACAACAACATACTCATGGTGTAGGGGCTCTTAAGCTCAACTTCTTAAACACTGCAAGAGGCATTAAGTTGATGCTAGCTTTTCAGTCATATAATGCCTTTGCAAAGTTGACCTCTCTAATGGTGCATGGTATGGTGAATGCTCTAGGGTCCTCTTTCTTCTATACTAAGGACTTATTATGATAGAACAACAATGATGAAGCTCTAGAGAGAGCTCTTAGCTTATCGTCCTCTTCTTCATCAGTAGGTCCTTCATAAACTTAACATACCTGGACATTCTCTCTAATACCTTAAATACGGGAATATTGATAGATAGCTGCTTCAACATGGAGATGAAGTATTGAAACTTACCTTCCTCCTCATTCTTCTTGAATCTCTGAGGGAAAGAAGGTTGAGGCCTAGGTATGGATTTCAATTTCTTTGGTCTCACCATTTCATCACTCACCCTATCCTTGGCTTTTTCACCCCTAGTCTCAACATTTTTGCTCTCTATCATCTCCTTATGAACCTCATCCTCATCTACTAGCATCGGTGGGTCGATCATCTGCTTACCATCTCATGTCATAACTGCCATGCACTACCCGTCATTTTTTGGATTCTATATTATGTTGCTTGTCAATGCATCCTTCTTACGCTGGTTTATCTATGTATACCTGACCAAATTATTGCTCCAGTTGCTTATAAGCCACAAAATTAGACTCAATGTTTTGATTAACGATTGAAATCTCAACTTTCATTCCCTTCAAGGTCTCATTTTAGGTGTCAACCTTCTTCAATAATTTATTGAACATCTCCTTAATTCTCAAACTACTAGCCCCAAAATCATGATTTTATGGTGGCATATACAAACCTTTCATGTACCTATCTTTGTCACCTTAATTACTATCTCTGTCTTATCCCATGTTTCTATCATAATATCCTCCTCAATTATTTTCCACGTAAGCATTTTCTCTGTTGAGGTTTCGACCTTGATTCCCTTGATCTTGGCACTAATAGTCCTAATTGAACCCTTGGGTGTTGGTCCAAAAACCCCTATTTGATCAGTCATATAGCAAGAATCCACCTTATAATAGGGCTCCGTACATGGGTGCTCGTGGTGGCTGATGATTCACTATATTTACTCGCTCCTGACTTTACTTTATTAGTAACCCCACATTAGTACTAATTCATGCTAGCTCTTGTATCATATCCTCATTAATCTTAGCTTGGTCCAAATTTGTACTAACTGAAAAGGAACTCTTTATCATAGATTTGTCCCTTGTGCCCCATGCATGGTTCATCTTTGCCACATTTTCTGGTGATTCAGCTATAATAGGAAACGGACAATGTAAGAATAAGCCTCCAGTTATAGTATCAGCCACAACTTTGTAATTGTCATCTAAGGCCTAATAGAAGATCTCTACTAAGGAATCATCAATAATCTTATAGTCTGGAACACTTCTCAAGCACTTTTTGTATCTCTCCTAAGTGGTACTGGTAGAATCACTAGGCAATTGTTCAAAGTTATTGATTTGATCTTTCAACTTCGGCTTCTTTGACCTTAGGAAATACCTCCCCAAAAAGGCTTTCTCTATTTCATCCCACGTGGTGATAGAACACTATAGAAGCTCTTGTAACCATACTATTGTATCACCTGTGAGAGATAACGGAAAGATGCGGAGCCCAATGACATTCATGGATAGATTTTGGTTTCCAATGATGCTCTTGCAGACGAAAGCAATATTACATAGATTGTTATGTGGATCCTCTATTGGTAAGCTCGCGAACAACCCTTTATTCTGCAACATCTGGAACAACCCACTCAACACGATAAACTTAGTATCCTCCAGTAAAGGAGGCAATACAATATCTTTGCTGACATCCATAGTCATAGGGTCAAGTTTGTATGGGTTCAATGCATTAGCAGCTGCTTGTAGACCCTGTGGTGTGGATTTACGTCGTCAAGTAGTGGTGTGTCATCATTGTTCAAATTTTATGCCAGATTTGTTAGATTATTAGCCTTGTCCTGGGCAATTCTTTATAATGTTTTCTGGATCTCTGGATCTAATGGAGTCAAGGGAATGGCTCGATTATGAGTACTGAGCATACACTACACTTGTATGCTGAAACAAAACAAAAACAACAAAAAACATAAATAAGAAAAATAAGGACTAAGTCAAAAATTACTCTAATTACACCAATCTAAAAGTAGTATCCCTGGGCAATGACACAAGAATCTTGATCACGCCCAAAATAAAGCTCCAAGTCAAGGTATAAGCGGTCATTGTCAAAATATAGAACTTAGCAATGGTTAGGGTCAATCCTACAAGGAATAAGGTCTAGACTTGGTATAACTATAAGCAATTTGAATGAATTAATATACATATTTCTCGAAGGGCGGGTTTTGAAATGCAATAAATAAACCTAAAACTAGAATCTAATCGTCAAGTGAAAGTATTGTAAAATCAATGAAAGAATTAACTAGGGTATTGTGCTCCCTATAAATTTCTAACTCAGTATAGCCAGATAATCATAACCTTTTCTAGTATGTAGCATGCATAAATGGTAAGTTATGTTTACCTAACCCTTTGAGCAAGGTGTTAAGAAATTTTCACCACTTGACCTGATCCATCCTCATGGTTTTACATTACTAACCCTTACTTTTTTCCAAATACAATCATCCTTTGTTTCGCTCAGGTTGATTAGACGAGAGTAATCACATCAAATCCTATTAATTATCCCTTATCTAATTCATTACCCCCTTGATCCAGTAAGTAAGAATTAGGCGAGTTCTAACATTGGCTACCATCAAATCAAAGAGATAATTAATACACGCATGCACACTTTCGAAGGATTACGAATTACCCGATTTTTACTTTGTTAGTTTTTGATGATTCGCACAACCCTAATTGTGAATTTTGCTACTGATGATCATTGTAGATGAAGAAATCATGTTATGGAATAATATAATTAAACACTTACAATGATAAATTGAAAAACACAAAATCCAAAATATTCACAAGAAATCACGATGTTATAACTCTAATGTAAAATCAAAAGTAATCTCTAAGAACAAAATAATAATCATAAGTAATGAAGTCTCAACATTCCTGAATGCTCTCTTTAAAAACAAAACCTATTTATAAAAAGTGGAAATTCTAAACAAAATAGGAAAATTAGAATCGAGAAATTGGACGATCAAGGTTATGGGTCGTAGATGAAATCACGACCCATAACTGGCCTTCATAAACTGCACTACACAAAAACTATCCTCTATATACGAACTCCTTGTATGGTCCATCTTCTGACATATAGCCCGTAAGAGGTCTCATCTGATAACTCTATCAATTCTTCAAAACTCAGATCTTCAAGGTACAAACTTGGTTACGACCCATTACCTGGCATACGACCCATGAGAGCCCTCGTATGATAATTATAATTCAACACTTAGCATATTTTCTGATCTTCAGTATACGAACAAATATACCGCCCGCAAAATTATCTATGGCTCATCTGACAACAAGTAACTTCAACATCTAAAAATCAACCTTTCCCTGGATTTGATCCACAAAAAAAAACTACAACCTGTAAATGGGCTAATAAAGCCTCAAAAATCTGTAATCTGTGCAACTTGGTCTAAAATCATCCTAATTCTTGAAACCCTAAAAAACAAACACAAAAACACATCAAACCTACTAACATCGCTTTGAGAATACAGAAAATTCTATGTTTTAAGCATCAAAAGTGTTATATTATGGTGGCACATCATTAAGATAGATTAGGAGGGTATTTTAGTCTAAAAACTATCCAAATAAAGTCTAGGAACTAGGAAAAGGACTAAAATGCCCTTACGAACACATACGTGAAAACTAGTTGGCTCACCTTAACGAGATGCCACCATGAACCATGGTGTGCACCATAACCCATGGTGGGGTTCGTGTTGTATGCCTTAAGTTTGAAAATGGGCAGCCTATGGAGAGTGCACTCCATAAAACCCTCTAGAATCGTGGTTGCTTTCTTGGTGTGTCACCCATCATGGAAGCCTAGAATTTAGCTAAAAAGCCCCTCTATGAGACCCTTTACGGATCATGGTATTTACCACAAGCCATGGAGCATTGGTTGGTGGGCACCTTGGGCCGAAGTTTATAGAAAAATCACTTTTTGAGCCTTGGTTCATCTTTTTATGCTCGGATCTAACACATTCACTCAAGTTTCTAAAATACCTCAAGTCTTCTTCTCCAAAGATTCTCTCTCAAGTAAATTAAAGATATTCAAGATTCCAAGCTTCTTTCCTCAATTCATGGATCCTTTTCATTCATGGAGCCTAAAATTTCAAATTTTCCAATTCTGATTCTTTTTAATTTAAGATAGGGTTCATGTGATTCTTCATAGGTTGTTATAATTATGATTCAGTGTATATTGTTTCACTTGATTATGGATGAATTTATTGAAGTACATGATTGAAAGTTGATTTCATAGGAACTTACGTATTATACACTAATTTCTATTATGAATTATGATCATGATTTGACAAAAATTTCATACATTTTTTATGAAAATGATGAATTATATGTTAATGATGCCTTTTAATAAAAAATAAATGATTATGACAGGATTTCTCACACATGAATAATGGTGAATGCTTTTCTCGCCTGCTTATGGATTCGTAATGATGAATGGATATTTCTCACATTACATGAATTATGATCAAAATGAGCTACTATATGATTATGACTTTAAGAAATAAATTGGCAATTAATTAATGCATTTCCACTTAATATGCTGAAATGATTTATTATAGCTACTGTGATGGGATTTGACTTAATACCGAAAGGGCTTTGAGTTGGAGGCTTAGTAAAGGAATCTTTAGTATCAATCTCTAGCCACATGACTATGTGTCACTATAGGTTGTCTTAAATGATTTAGCTAGTGGATCCATGTATAATGTATGATATGATTTGTTTTATAGAGTAAAGTCTACCTTGACAAGTTATCACGATCAAAGATATGCTCTAGACGGGACACAATGATTAGGATCCTAAATAACCCCAACCAATCCATCTTGGTATTCATTGCATACATAAGATAAATAAAAACATTAAGTAAATCATGAAGTGGAAGATAAGTCTAAATTAGAATCCAAAAATATAAGAAAGGTTCAAGTAAACATATCCAAATAAACAGAGCAACATCATCAATCATGGTCCAACATACCTCTAAACTATGATGGGGACATAGAACAAACCCTAGCTCATCCTAGACATAAGAAATAAAGTATTACAAATATTACAAAGAAATATAGTAGGTTCACACTCAAATCATGAGGATTCACCAAATTAACTTTGAGAAAAAATTGACACTAGCCTCAAGTAGTGTGCGAAGGAGTTTCAGAACCTACATTGTTATCACAACCCAAGCTAAGCCCTAAGTGTGACATGATGATTAGGATTTTCAAGGAAATCCTAATTAAGCCTTTTAGCATATTGTAAGCATACATAAGGTAAATAAGCATCCATACATATCTACAATGAGTGAAAGATAAAGTAAGTCTCAAATACTTCAATTAGAAAGAAGTACCAAAAGTCAAAAGAAGACAAAATAGACTCCATAAAAAATTCAATATGCCTCTACTAGTCAAAATAAATGGAGGCTTAAGACTTGTTCGTAGCTCACCATAATCAAAGTAAAGATAGTCTCAACAATGAACAAAACTAGAAATATCAAGAAGCCATGGAAGGTTTTCTCTTGGATCATGAAGACTCGACAATCAATCAACCTTCAAAACAACTATAAACTAACCACGAATAGAATGAGATGCAGAGTGGACGTTCTCTCTTACATTATAAAATAATATAAGTCAAAGTATATGTTAGTATATTTGAATGCATTACGTATATAGGCAATGCAAATAACATGAATCATGTAGTACAATTGACCAAGTAAATAGTGTCATAACATTTGTATCTAATATCATAAGAAAATAGGATAATGATTAATGCACAAGTAAATCATAGGGAGAATCATATATGAAAAGTACAATGAGTAGTCACGTAAATGTATCATGAAGAATGATACATGTGTGGGATATAATCAGAACAGACAATAAGAGCATGCAAAGCTATAACATAGAATTCTGATGTCTCCCCATATAATGGGAAAAAAGGTCTACCTGCCAAAGTAGACTCTATCCCGCTAGGCGAACAATCATGAACATGTGCTACATATGGAACCATTAGCTAGGTCATATTAGCAACAATTATGCAATTGCACGAAGCTAAGGGACTAGAGATTGCTACTAAAGACCCCATGATTTGAGTCCCCACCTCAAAGTTCTGTCGATATTAAGTCAAAATCTCATAGAATACAAACCATAAAATCATACTTGTCATGAATTTATAAACTTTTCATAGATCATAGTTTGTAGTTTTCATAATCTTGTCATGTAAGAATGATTATTTCATTACTACCAATCCAAATCATAAAAATTGTTCATAGAGTAGTTCGTTTTTATATGATTCGTGTAATATGAGTGTAGTCCTTCCATCACTATGAATCCTACATTTTAGATCATTATTTTTATGAACTTGCTTGAAGACTCATCATTTCATAATCATGATTTGTGATTGAATTAGGGCAAAAGTATGGATTCACAAATAATTTTATTAAAATCATGTAATTGAATTAAAACATGCATAATAAAGTACAATAGAATAACTAAATCAATATAAAAGAACTCATAATCAATCTTATGAACCCTAGATAACATGTGATAAAATTTACTTGTAAAGTCATGGAAATTATATAACAAATATCAATGCATAATTAGATAAATAAATATAATATAAATCATAAATCATGCAATTAAAATATAGATCATAAAAAACTATAATATACATGCTTGTAATTTGATGAAAAAGATGAAGTCATTAGGTCCCATGGGTGGAAGGGACTCATGGATGAATACCCACATACCATGAATAGAAACCTAGCTTAAAACCTTGATTTTATTGGAGTAATTTTCAAGAAAATCTAGCTTGACCTTTCTTAAGCTTGAGAGATATTTTGAGAAAAAGACTTAGGAGATTTTGAGAGTTTCGAGGATTTGAGTGATAATAAAGTGAATTTGTTTGGGTTTAGATGGTTATTGGATAGTCATACATCCAAAATGATTTGGTATAGGGGTTAGGAGGGTAGGAAATACTAAAAATATTCTTAATAAAAATCTGATAAAGGAACCACGAACAGGGGGCTACAGGTCGTAGACCCATGTATGATTCATGGAAAACAACTCATGGAAATTAGGCCAAAAAAATTTTATTTCTAAAGTTGATCTATGAATCAATTTCTATAGCTCATGGTTCCTTTCATAAGCTTTAATAATCTCCTCCTATTATACCTTAACATATAGCCAAATCTTACGCATCACTGTCCCAATATATGAGCCAAGGACTACAATTTGTATAACAAAAAATGGCTCATAAACAACCCCATACAACTTACAACTCAACTAATAAATCTCGACATATGGCTTATACAAATATCTACAGCTCATAAAGAGCACTCGTGAATATCTCCAAGACTTGGTAAAATTTCTAAATTCAAGACCTCATTTACGGGCTAGGTCTATGACTCATAGAACAAATCATGACTCGCACAAAGACTACATAGTAAACAATTTTTTCCAGAATTGATCAAGTTTAAGGGCCATCCACAATACCCCGTCTATGGCTTGGTGAACTGACAATGGTTGTAGACTAAGCTTGTGGTCCTTACACTAGACATCAGTCCTTTGTATTTTCTTTCATATTATGACTTTTGAACATAAGGGGTATTACAGTATCTCTCCCCTAGGAACATTAATCCTTGAATGAGATGAAAGGTAGCTTGAATTGAGTAGAATAGATATCAAATATCTCAAAACGGATGCAATAATACAACTTAAACATTCGATTCATGAAATTTTTAAACTTTTGCATATAACATCATTATGAATTAGACTCATGAGCATGCATGTGTATGTTATGATATGAAAAAGCAAAAATATAGGAATTTAGAGGATTTAAGCATGAATAACTAAGTACGTTGGGTTGGAATGGAAGGATAGAGGTAAGGACAATGTTTCATTATATCCACTTCCGCTTCTCATGTAGCACTTTCAACTTCTTGATTCCTCCATAGTACCTTGATGGATATGAATTTCTTTTTTCTCAACATTTTAACTTATAGTCTAAAATCTTAACCAGAACTTCCTCATCAGTCAAGTATTCTTCAACACCTAAATTTCTTCAACTATGATAAATGGAAGACCGAATGAACTGAGGCCAACTCTACTAGACAATCTAGCTCGTATGCCACCATATCAATATGCCTTAGGATCCTATATAATCCCATATACTTGGGACTAAGCTTTTCCTTTTTGCTGAAATGCATCATACCCTTTATTGGTGAGGCTTTTGTGTAGACTTAATCATCAACATCAAATTCAAGTTCCCTTCTATTTACATCAAAATATGACTTTTAATGAATTTGGGAAACCTTTAGCCTTTCACTTATAATTTTCTCCTTCCCTATAGCACCAAACACCAAGTTAGGTCCTATTGAGTCTACCTCCGCTACTTTAAACCAGCTTATCGGGGGCCTACATTCCTCCTATACAAAGCTTCAAAAGATGCCACTTAAATACTCGAATGATGACTATTTTATGTGCAAACTCAATCAATGATAGGTGACCATCCTAATTACCCTTGAAATCTATTACATATGCCCTCAACATATTCTAAAGTTTAGATTGTTCTGTCGGCTTGTCCATTGGTTCGATGGTGAAAAGTAGTACTTAGCTTGACCTTGATACCAAGACCCCTATGAAAGGACTTTCAAAAGTCTGAAGTGAATTGAATACCATAATCTAAAATAATCAGTAATGGCACACCATGAAGTTTTACTAATTCTTGGATATATAACTTTGTATAATATTTGACATCATAAGAAGTCTTAATTGGAAGAAAATAAGTTGATTTGGTCATTCTATAAGTTACCACCCAAATTGAGTCATTTTGTCATGCCCCAAATCCCATTAAGGCGGACCGACACCCGTAGCTGATAAGGCTCAGAGAACCAACCTATGCCCATGTACTTTCTATACATACTAGAAGGTGTTTCTACACTCAACATGCCTTTAAGGAGATACACAATAATAACAAGCCAAAAGGAAACACATATGTCTAGGCCATTGGGGCCACATTGTCTAAAGTACGAGACATGACCACACTTTAATTTACATAGTCTACAAAGCCTCTAGATAATGACAAGTATCTGATAAGGGTTGGGACAGGCACCGTCTCGACTAACTGTATAATACAAAATTATAAGCTTTAGACATGTAAAGCCCCGAAGCAACCTAGAGTTTGGTAACCATAGCTGGATATCTGTACTCCTATTGGGAGGTCTACTAGCACCTGTACCTGTAGCATGAAATGCAGGTCCCCTGTAAGGGATATCAGTACGAGATAATGTACTAAATATGTAAGGCAGGAAATACAGTATATGAAATAATAACTCAAATGAAACTATGCACTGATGTATGATAAGAGACCACCATGTAAGGCAGGAAATACTGTATATGAAATAACAACTCAAATGAAACTATGCACTGATGTATGATAAGAGACCACCCTTTAGTCACATTGTGGGATCATATGCTTTATGTTCTTTATATCACTTTGCCTTTACTATGAAATCTGTGCACAACATATACTATAAAAAACCAACTAATTAATGGTAAATTGTATCGAGATCGACCCTAGCTAGGCTCTTCCTTAGCCCGTTGGGCTACCTCCGTGATAGGATTGACCCTGGCTAGGTGATTCTTCCATCCCTCGAGTTGCCCCCAATCTATAAGTAATATACATTACCTTTTAATTACCTTTGAGATGGTTCTTATGGTGGTCACAATTTTGGAGCTGTAGAACTGTGTAGGTAGCATATGACATATAGATAACCATACAAGAAAATATGACAATGGAAAGAGTACGTTACACAAATAATGAAATGCATATGAGATGAAACAACTTATGGACTTTATTTGGCAACAAGAACCCATGTAACTTGGTATCCACGTATGTATGTAGATTTGAAGGTGACCATGTATGGAAGCATATGAATATGTGAAAGAGTGGAGACACAATTAATAGTCATGTTGGAGTTGGTAAGTGCCTTTATGTGCCAAAGAAGACTCTAGATTTCATGTCAAGTAATAATAAAGCAAATAGCCTTACATACCTCGCTGTATGACCTCACTATTACCTTGAGATAATCTTCCTATTTCACCAATTATTTAGCTACAATATAGTAAGTAATAAAACTAGCATTAGCAGCCAATAAACGCATCTTGGTAGCCTAATCTTATACATAAACAACACATGGGCAACAAGCGTGTGGTTATAACTCAAGCATATTCTTTCAACGTTTTCACCTCTAATCATATTTTCTAATACACATTCTCATATACATATCATGTATAGCATGTTGTAGTACCATAGAAGTCTTATAACAACACCAAAATAGAACACATAATAATTTTACACAACATACAAATAGACAGCATAACGTTACACCTTTTCGCTACATTTCGACGTTGATAATTCTAAACCTATCCCAACATGAACCAAACTTCCCTCAACAAATCTATATATAACAACAGCCTTTAAATAGTCTTAGGACAATACCAAATCATTCATGAAGGACATGAAGCAATAGCCTTTCATCCATCAGCCCATAAGTTTCAATCAAGAACACAATTATGACATCATAAAAGAACTCACCTCTATGGACTGTAAAAGTAGTGAAGCAGCCTGGTTATACTACTACTAACCCAACCTTTGCTACATACAT
>DF358935.1:68564-85652 GCA_000787875.1 Solanum virginianum | reverse complement strand
ACCTCAAACTTTTGCCATGGTACCAAAACACGAATGTACGGGTTCTAACAAAGTTATAAGAATTATTATGTTGATGGTTTGTTGGGAGAAAAAGATCATAATATACACGAGAATAAAATTTTAATTTTGTGTTAGTATAAAACTAACTTCAACAGAAAAAATATATATACTTAATTAAATTGTATTCTCTGGTGTATATTACTATATTTTGCTCCCAACAATTAATCAATCTAGCAGTTCTTATAATCGTCCTACATGCATGAAAAAAAATAAAATTAAAGATATCTACAATAAAAAGATGTTATATTTAGTCTTAAGCTCATTTCAAGTTCAAATATTTTCCTTAATAAAAAGTAACTATATCTATCGTTAAAGACACCAATATATCTTAGTCTTGTAATCTAACATATTATATCTGAGCATCCATTTCTATCAAATAATACTCAAATTCTCCAGCTCGGTGCAAATCTCAAGCCTCTTGACAATATTGTCATCAAACAAGGATGTCATTTTTGTTGTTAATTAATTACTAGATAGAAAAAAAATAAAAATTTCTTTAGTTATTACATTTAAGACTCTTATAACAGTCATTTCAATAACAATCAAATAATCTTTGATAAAAATCAAATTTCTTTTACAATCTATTTTTTTTTATCTTTTATCATTATAAAAAAATCAGAAAGACAATGCAAAAATATAGAGATACTTTATTGACCTATATAGAAACATTAAAATGTTAAGAACTTGAATATTCCTAAATTCAATCAAGGCATTGTAACATAAATAGAAAGTGCTATTTATCATAACTTTTATCTATTTCTAATCCATTTTGTCACCCATTTAAATTATTAAATAGGATTAGCAGTAATGTTGATTAACCACTTGATTTACTAAATAGGAGTGTTACTGAAGTGAGAGATAATGATTAAGAAAAATACTCCTAAGTATTATTTCTTTCGTAAGTTTTCTATTCGCATTTTTTATCTAATGAGTTAGCTATTATGTGAACAAAATTTTATAGAGCTCTCTCTCTCTCTCTCTCTCTCTCTCTCTCTCTCTCTCTCTCTCTCTCTCTCTCTCTCTCTCTCTCTCTCTCTCTCTCTCTCTCTCTATATATATATATATATATATATATATATATATATATAAATCCATCATAAAAAGAGATTATTTTCAGTGTAGGTTTTCTTTAGATCAGTTTTTAGTTTTGTTCACATTAATTTAGTGGGTAAATTTTGCTATGTTAGTTTTCAGAATTATTGTACCAAAGCTTGTTAGATACTTTAATTAAATTTTTTTTTATTAAGACATTGACAAAATATTTGTCTTTGATTTTAGTTTAATTTGAAGAAGAAATATATTAGTTGTCTTTTCTTTTTTTTTTTTTAAATTTCCATTTTCGTTGTATGTATTTCTATCTTTTGACCTACTTTAATTTGCTTGTATCAAACAAATTGTATGTAGCATTTTTATTGTTTCTCGAAAGTTTATTTGGCTAATCTTTAATAAAAAGTTAAATCTAAAAATATTGTAAATTGTAGAATTAACATGATAAAAAATATATTTGAAAATGTTGATCAAAAGCCACATAGCTTGAATAGCGAAAAGCCAAAAATACCATATATATTGAGATAAAAGAGATAGTATTTTATAAATATTAAAGATCTGGGTATATTTTATTTGACTAAGTATTAGCCGTGCTAATAAATTAAAGTATTATACTTATAGTTGAAAAGATACAAAGAAACTTTACATATAAAGTGTACGAAAAACTTTAATGGTGTAACACTTACTAAATAATGGTATGGGTTTTATTTGGCCCATAAAAAATAATATAATAATATTATATTTTGTTAAGAATAATTTATAAATTATGTTAACCCAATAATTAATATCGTGACTAACAAGTTGTGAAACGACACCAAAAAGTGCCTGAAAATGCGCCTCGAAAGTGCTCATATTCATAATTTTCATATATCTCAAAATTCGTGCGTGATATCAAAAATCTGACTTCATATTCGTGATCAAGGGACAAAATTGAGTGGGAAATGGATATAACCTGTAACGACCTGGCCTAACACTGTAAAGTATTGTCTGCTCTTAGGCCTAGCCCATCACGAATTTGTCCCTTTGGGCTCAACCCAAAAGGCACCTCATAGTATATAGACCACTCCTTTACTTCGGGCCTAGCCCATCATGGGTTTGCCATTTTGGGCTCACCCCAAAAGGTGCCTCACAGTATATAGACCATTCCTTTACTTATATTTCCAACATCTCTCTTGTGTTTTACTGATATGGGACTTCTCATCTCAAGATGGGTTGTTACATACACCCCCTCTATGGACTCAACGTCCTCGCTGAGGTTTGCCCCCACTGCATGAGATTTGCCTAGACTTAGTCCTGAGGTTTGTCCCACCTTATCGGAATTTGCCTAAACTCAATTGAACTCTAGCTCCACATCGACAAGGCTGACACAGATCTGATACCATCTGTAACGACCTGGCCCAACACTGTGAAGTATTGTTCACTCTTGGGCGTAGCCCATCACGGATTTATCCCTGTGGGCTCACCCCAAAAGGCGCCTCACAGTATATAGACCAGTCCTTTACTTATATACCAAACATCTTTCCTGTGTCTTGTCAATGTGAGACATCTCATCTCAAGATGGGTTGTTACATAACCTCGAATTTAGAGCAACTGTAGCAAAATTTTATTTTTTGAAAATTTATGAAAAGAGTAAGGGTCCGCCCCCTGGTGCGACGCGGCCAAGGCGCGGACCAGTGTTATTTTTGGCTTTCAGTTTTGTTTTGGTCCAACGTTTTGAGGCCTTGGGCCTAAGCCTTCCTATGCATAAAAACACCTAGACTTAGTCATTTTTCAACCCCATATTATTCAAGACAATTTCCAAAACTCTCTCGAACACTTAGACAAATATTTCACCCAAATTCTAGCATCCTAAACTCATTTCTGAATTCAAGAAATTCATTCAAGCTTCAAGTTCTCATTCCAATCTTTCTCAAGGGAATCTCCAAAGTTGAGGTATGTGGGTTTCAACCGTTGGGTCCTTTCACCCATGGTGCCCAATCTTCTTTTTTTTTATATAAATTGCATCTTTTCAAGTTGGTTTATCTATAGGTATATCTTATTATGAATTTTGAGTATAAATTATACTGAGAGTTTTATGAAATGGTGTTCAACTATGCATGTTTTGAGCTATGGAGCTATGATCTATTGTGTGAATTGATTAGGGGTTTTGATGTATCTTGCAAAAGGGTATTACCTAATGTTGGTGGGTTGATTTACATTGATTTTTCTCACATGATTTCACTCTTAAATTGCATGATTTTGAACTAGCATTACACACCCACCAAGTATTTATAAAATCTCTTGTTAAAGATTCTTGAGTTATTGAGGGTTTATTACATGGCTTATGAGTTAAGTGACTTTAGGATGACGAAAGGAATGCATATGTATGTTGAATTCATGAAAAGTATCTATGATGTTGCAAGTAGATTGTTGGATTTCCATGTTGGTTGTGTTCTTAAGAAAAATGAGAAGTTCTTTCTTAATACTTGAATGTGGTAGTTTGATGAGCTATATCTATGACTCCTACTGAAAAGATTATACCGTAAGGTATGCACCTTCTATAAGATCTACCGAAATGGCCATGCCGTAAGGCAGAATGACTCATGGCTCCTACCGAAAAGATTATATCCTAAGGTAAGGACATTCTTTAAGATCTACGAAAAGGCCATATTGTAAGGTACAATTCATGATTCTTATCAAAAAGATCATATCGTAAAGTAAGGTAAGGTAAAACTCACAGCTCCTACCTAAAAGATGATATCATAAAATAGAGGATGTCTTATACTATCTACCAAAAATACTATGTCATAAGGTAGGGGTATTGGCAACACTCTCTGAAAAGATTATACCATAATGTGAGTGGATGGCTATTTGGCCCCTCTCATGCATATTGGTGAAAGGTTTGAGTATGTATTCCATATTGAGTTTACGTTCCTTGATCATGATTTACAAACATGTTTTACCTTTAGCATTATTCATGCATACCATATAGATCTTACACTTATTCTTTGCTTATAGTTATGCATTTCGTGATTAGGTTGCCTATCCCTTGCTTGTATTCTATCCTACATACTTAGCACATTCAAACGTACTAACGCATACTCTATGCCTACATGATGTTACCATGTAGGAATCAAAGTACCTACCGATCATCCTCCACGTGGCTAGATTGTCTTCCGAAAGATAAGCGTTGGTAAGTCCTCAAGTTCGGAGACACAAGCTATACTACTCTTGTTCTTTGTTTATCACTTTATGTTAGATATTTGATACTATAAGGGTGAGCCCGAAAAGTGTCTTGGCCCCCGCTCAAATCTATGTTTAGAGGTGTTGTTGAAATAGTTGAAGTACTTATACTTTGAGCTTTGACTCTTTAATGATTTATGACAATTTGACTCTTTCTCTTAGTCCCGAATTCCTTCATTTATATAATTCACTATTGTTTATTTTGCTTCCGCGATCAAGGATGTGTGCATGATATGCTAAGAGGCTTGTTTGGGATTCCTTCAGGTTTCTTATTCACCGTGTCACATCTAGGCCCTAGGTTGGGTCGTGACAGGTTGACAAGATGAATATGAAGGTTATGGAGTGATAATGTGCAGTCTATCTTATAATCTTAATCATGAGATCTTGTAACCTTGAATATGCCATTTGAAAAATTGAAACTAAAAATTACCAAAAAAAAAAGAAAAAAATATTTTTCTTTTAAACTGATTAAGAAGGAAAATAGGGCAAATAAATTAAAATAAACGGAATAACATATTCAAATATAATCCCACAAGTGAGACTTTGAAGTGGGATATTTGTGGTTCAGTGGGTTAGTTATGTGAACTTGCACTTACTTGTCGAGGATTCGATTCTCGTACCTCGTAATCTCCTCCTCCATTTCTCCTTTCCCTACCCCCAACTTTTAAAAATATGAAATTTGGGGGCATGATAGCATGTGCTCGAATCCTACATCTACCTTGTGAAAAAGTAATAAAGAACATGAAAAAAATACATATACTTTGACATAAATACATTATTTAAATAAAGGAGATTTCAAATCAAGAGAAAATAAAGTTTATTCTCTTGCTTATGTTATATTTTTTTTCTTCTCTAGAACAACGATCAACCAACAACATAAAATTCTTATAATCTTCCTATAAGAAAGAAATAAACTATCTCTCAAAGGTGCTTACGATAAAAGGTGTTATACTTAGTCTCAATTTCTTTTTCGAGTTCACTCTCGTTCAACAAAAGAACATAACATCTTTTTATCATTGAATCCAATACTTCATTCCTCCCTTGTTCTCTACCATCTTCTATCACAACATAAATATCTCTCAAATTGTCCAATGTTGTACAAATCTTGCACCTTCTGTCACCATTATGATCAGATGCCGACATCATTTCCAAATAAATTAATCACTGAATAAAAAATAAAAAAAGGATTAGTGTTTATAGTTATACAATATCTCTATAACAACAATTCATAAAAATAGCAATTTTTTTAAAAAACAATTGGGATCACACCCACCAAGTATTTATAAAATCTCTTGTTAAAGATTCTTGAGTTATTGAGGGTTTATTACATGGCTTATGAGTTAAGTGACTTTAGGATGACGAAAGGATTTTTCATTTTTTTAATAACAAATAAATTAAAGAATAATTTGTCGAAACAATATAGAGAGGTTTGACCTGTATAGAAACAATAAAAGTGAAAAAATATACTTCCTCTATCCCATTTTATATGGCAGCCTTTGACTTGGCATGATGTTTAAGGAAAAAGGTAAGACTTTTAAAACTTGTGGTGTAAAATTATTCTGAGAAATTTGTGTGCTTGAGATTCATTTTATTAAGGGTAAAACGGGAATTTTAAAACCAAATCATTTCCAATTAGAGTAAGGTGACATTCTTTTTGGGACGGACCATTAAGGAAAGGGTGTCACATAAAATGGGACAGAGGAGTAATAAACAATACGAAAAATAATACAGTAACCTCCGTGACGTGATGCGTAAAATATGATGAAACTAAAATATTAACACCTTAGGTATTTATAATGGGTTGCGGTCCTAGTATCATAAATCAGGAGAAAAAATAGTTATTTCACATTAAATTTAAGAAGATCTATAAGTTATTCCTATTTATTAAGGATACTAGTTTAATGTACGTGCGTTGCACGTGTGTCACGTCAATATTATTAAATTGAATATGATAAAAACATTTATAAATGAACAAATAGTTGGGTTTTGGTTGATCAACTTAGATGAAAAAAATCTGCCAATAAAGATTGATAAATCATGAAATATTGAAAAATACAGATAACTTTCATAAGTAAAAGAAAAAAAATAATAAAACAAACCGGTGCAACTTTTTACCAACCATGTCTTTGTTGAGATGTTTAAAATCTCCTTAATGTTTTTAATTTTATTATATAGTTTCGAACTCCTTAATTATTATTCTACCTAATATCTCATGCTCTATATTTTTCTCTTACCATATACTTTAGGATTCCTTAATTTTAAATATTATAAGAAACTGAAATAATAGTTTGAGAAGAAATGTCAAGCCCCGAGCCTACACGTTGGATGTGGCTGGCACTCGAAAACCATTTTTGGTCCCTAAGTGAACAACTTGGTCTGGCTACTTACTCAGTGGAAGACTTAAACAATAGTGAGAAAGCTATAAAAGTAACAGGCTGACTCCTGAATGGTTTGAATAAACTGAATGTGAAAGTGCATAAGCAGTACTGAATAAACTAGAACTAGAATACTGATGCATAGTCTATGGAACTTCTACTAAAGCTGTCTGAAAGGACTACTGCGATAGTCCCCAAGTAGCTAGGACTAAAAATAATTGTTGTAATGAAACATAAATAACCCCAGAGCCTTAGACTGAGAAGAGGCCTCACCAAAAGACTAGAAGTTGTCAGGTTCTCAACGAAGCGGCTGTTGAGCAACTCTGTCACTTGCGTTTGCATCATATAACAATGCAAGTCCTAAGGACATCAGTAAGTGAAATATATGGTATGTAAGATGGCCAAAATAGTAACTCAGAATAACATATTATTTCTTAAAAGGCATAACCATATCTCATAATGAAGTTACAATGATAATAAATACTTATTATGCTGAAATTAACATGCTGAAAACAGGTAAGTAAAATATATCTTTTAACTTGGGGAGTTTCTCTAACTGACAACCGCTACTATGAGCTTCGTGGTGATGCAGTATCTTGCCCACACTGCCAGAGTCATCCAGTATTTTGCCGGAGTAGGGTACAAAGAACTAGAGAAGTGGATCCATCCCAAATTGGGTCATCTTAGTGACTAATGAGGAATGTACCTTGGTACAATCCTATTCTATGTTGGCTACATAGTTTATGAGTTCAAGTAATTAATTCTACTTTCAGTCATATCAGTGCTCAATACTACTCCCAAAACACTTTTATATATCTCATTCTTAAAGATTTTGAATTCTGGAAATCTGGTTTTTTGGGGACTTAGCCCAACTTACTACTTAGCTTTCTCATCTGAATTCTTTAACTTGACTGAAAACTAATATCAACTCAAGTGATTCAAAAACATGCTAGGTTACTTAGCTACTATGCAAGAACCAAATTTTTAAAATGTACTTCTTGAACTTAGCTTAAATGGTACCCATACTAGTCTTTCTTTTCTTGAAATAATAACAAGAATTTCAAGAAACCTCAACAACAGTGAATCTTGTTCATATATGGGTATAAAGTATTGATAGCAATTCCTTTAAACAAATGATAAATAAATCAAGAATCATAATATTCATCCAGAATCTATGCGTAAAATGGAAATTACCGTGCTTCACAGAAATTACATAGACTTAATCTCAATTAGAGCTTGAAAGTTCTTGGTTGGAAACTAACTTATATTTTCTAAGATATTCTCAAAAATAATAATTTTAGGGTGGCCTTACATACCTGGAAAATAACTCTTGGAGAATTGAAGGAATTTCTTAAAGGCCCTAACCGTTCTTGATTTTACGCTTGAATTTCTTGGGAGGGTTTTCTTTCTTTGAACAAATGAATGTGAAAAAAAATATGTTTTGACTTAAATTCGACTTAAAATCGACTATTTTAGGATTATGGGGTGTAGTAAAGGTTGAAACTACCCTTCCCCATTAAAAGAAGAAAAACAGGTCAAAATTTCATTAGTGTGTGTCACACGCAAGTGTAGATTCTAATTTTTCGCTAATTTTTAACCTTCGACGAATTTTTAGAAAAAACACAAAGTGTGGTTCTGCATCCCTAGCGCGTCATGGAAGGGGCACAGAAACCTTACTGTTTTGAAAATTTTTGAAAGAAAATAACTTGACTCGGTTGCCTTAAGTTCCACGTCCCTAGTGTGTCGCAGAAGAGGCGCAGAAACCTCACTATTTTTTATCTTCTTGAAAAAAATTGATTCACATTTTTTCGCATTAAAGTCAAGTTGAGACCATTTTTCGACTTAGTTCTTCGCACTGATCGCAAATCTGGTCTTGGATTTGCAAATGGAGCATGGGAAGATGCATTACGCGTAAGGTCAATTCTACGGGCATTTTCATCTTTTCACTGTGTGTTATAATATCTCCCCCTTTGGATCATTCGTCCTCAAATGATAATGATATGAACACAAAAGCTAGCTCAAATCACAAGATTTTCAAACTTATTAAACATAAATCTTCAAGGTGGATTATGGAAGTTTACCTTCAAGATTCTCATTTAGGCCAATGAACAAGTGTGGATACTTGGCCATCATATCTTCCTCTACCTCCCATGTAGCTTCCTCTACGAATTGGTTCCTCTATAAGACCTTCACCGAAGCAATCTCCTTTGTCCTCAATTTATGAACTTATTAGTCTAATATCGGTATCGAGATCTCTTCATATGATAAATTATCCTTAATTCCAACACTTTCAATCGAGACAACTAAAGAGGGATCCCCCAAGCACTTCTTAAGCATGAAAATATGAAATACTGGATGTATAGCACTTAATTCTGCTGGTAACTCTATCTCGTAAGTAATGCTACACACTCTTCTCATGATCTAGTAAGGCTTAATATATCGTGGGATGAGTTTCCCCTTTTCCCGAATCTCATAACTCTCTTTATTGGAGACATCTTTTGGTATACCCAATCGCCTACCTCAAACTCCAAGTCTCTTCTTCTAACATCCATGTAAGACTTTTTCGGCTCTGAGCTGTCTTGAGCCTCTCCTGGATAACCTTCACCTTTTCCATAGCCTAATGGACTAGATCAGGTCCTATCAATCCTGCTTCACCAACTTCAAACCACCCTATGGGTGATCTACATCTTCTCCCATAAAAGGCCTTAAACGGTGCCATCTGTATGCTGGCCTGAAAGCTATTATTATAAGAGAACTCAATCAAGGGTAAATGATCATCCCAGTTACCTTTAAAGTCTATCATGCATGCCCTCAACATATCTTCCAAGGTCTGTATAGTTCGCTCTTCTTGCCCATCTATCTATGGATGGATAGTTGTGCTAAGATTTACCTTCATACCAAGCCCCTTCTGAAAGGACTTCCAAAATTATTCGGTAAACTAAGCTCCTCTGTCTGAAATAATGGATATAGGGACTCTATACTGCCTAACAATCTCCTTAAGATAAAGTCTGTCATAATCCTCAGTTATATCAATCCTCTTGATAGGTAGAAAGTGAACTGACTTGGTCATTCTATCTACTATGACCCATATCGAATCATGCTATCTATGGGATCGAGGTAAGCCTATTATGAAGTCCATAATAATCATCTCCCATTTCAATTCTAGAATCTCTATGTTATGGGTGAAACCACAAGGCCTTTGGTGCTCAACCTTAACTTGCTGGCAATTTGGGCATCTAAACACGAACTTTGCAATGTCCTTCTTCATACCACCCAACCAATAGACCTCTCAAAAATATCTATACATCTTTGTTACACTAGGGTGGATAGAGTTTATGGAATTATGAACCTCAGCCAAGATCCTATCTCTAAGGCCGTCAACACTTGGCACACACAATCTACCTTGGTATCTCAGGATACTATCTCCCCCTTTTGAGAACACCAATACTTTTTGTTTTTGAATATTTTCTTTCATTTGGAGAAGGATGGGTTCCGTATCTTATTTTTGTTTCACTTCTACAACTAAGGATGAATCTGATCCATTTCTGACAATGGCCTCATCTTCGTCAGAATCTTCAATCTACACCCCCAAACGGGATAGTCTATGAATCTCCTTAGCTAACTCTTTCTTTTCATCCTCAACATGAGCCGTGCTCCCCATGGTCACCCTGCTAAGAGCATCAGTAACTACATTAGCTTTACCTGGATGATAAAAGATACTCATATCATAGTCTTTGAACAGCTCCAACCATCTTCTCTGTCTCAGATTCAGCTCCTTCTGGCAAAATACATACTGCAAGCTCTTGTGTGCGTATATCTGCAACCATAGTTGGAGCATAATAGGATAGCTAAGTAAAATTGAGGTTGTACTCCTATACACTCATATTTTCCTACTTCATTCAGGAATTCCCTTACCTTCTTTAGAGCAAACACCACTACCACAAGCTTAAGATCATGAGTTAGGTGGTTCTTTTCATGAATTTTAAGTTGTCTGGGGGCATATGCTATCACCTGCCACTTTGCATTAATACACAGCCCAAGCCAACTCTGGAAGCATCACAATATACCACAAAATCATTAACTCCCTCTGGTAGGGTTTAGACTAGGGCTGTGGTCAGCCTAGTCTTCAACTCTTAGAGGCTCTTCTCACAATCTTCTGACCATTCAAACTTAGTCTTCTTCTGAGTTAGCTTAGTCAAGGGAGCAGAGATAGAAGAAAACCCCTCTACAAACTATTTGTAGTAACTCGCCAAGCCCAAGAAATTTTATATCTCTGTGGGAGTTGTGGGCCTTGGTCAATTCTTTACTACCTTAATCTTTTGGGAATCAACTTGGATACCCTCACCAGACACAATATGCCCCAGAAATGCCACAGACGCCAACCAAAACTCATACTTAAAAAATTTAGCATATAGCTGTTGATCCTTAAGAATCTGAAAGATGACTCTAAGATGGTCTGCATGCTCCTCCTTATTACAAGAGTAGATCAGGACATCATCTATGAACACAATAATAAACATATCCAAGTACAGTCTCAATACCCTGTTCATAAGATCCATGAAAGTTGCTGGTACATTCGTCAGCCCGAATGACATGACCAAAAACTCATAATGACCATAGCGGGTTCTAAAAGTTGTCTTAAGAATGTCTCTCTCTCTCTCTCTCTAACTTGGAGCTGATGATACCCAAATCTGAGATCTATCTTGGAAAAATAGGTAGCACCCTGAAGTTGGTTGAATAAGTCATCAATTCTAGGAAAAAGATACTTGTTCTTAATGGTGACCTTGTTCAATTGACAGTAATCTATGCACATCTGTAGAGAACTGTCCTTTTTATGCACGAAAAGAATTGGAGCACCCCAAGGTGAGATGCTTGGTCTAATAAAACCCTTATCTAAGAGATCTTTCAACTACAACTTTAACTCTTTTAGCTCTGAAGAAGCCATACAGTATGGAGGGATGAATATAGGCTGAGTATCTGGAAGAGTGTCTATCCTAAAGTCTATATCCCTATCAGGAGGGACTCTAGGAAGATCTTCAGGAAAGACTTTTGGAAATTCATTCACAACAGGGACAGACTGAAGAGGTGGTTCCTTGGTACGAGAATCCTGAACTCTGACCAGGTGGTATATACACCCTTTGGAAATTAACTTTCTAGCTTTGAGATATGAGACAAACTAACCCTTAGGGAAAATTGAGCTACCCCTCCACTCTAAGACTAGTTCATTAGGAAACTGAAATTTGACTACACTAGTTCTGCAGTCTATGGAGGCATACCCAGCATGAAGCCGATCCATGCCTAGGATGACATCAAACTCTACTGTGTCTAACTCCACCAAATTAGCTATAATAGTCTTATGATAAACGGAGACTGGACAGCCCTAACAAATTCTTTGGGCTAAAATAGACTCTCCAGTAGGAGTAGAAACATCGAAAGACTCAAGGAGGCATTCTGGATTGACCCTACACTTCACAGCTACATATGGGGTTACAAATAACAATGTGGCTCCTTGGTCTAATAATGCATAGACATCATAAGTAAAGATTTTGAGCATACTCCAGCTACAAATGGGGTTACAAATAACAATGTGGCTCCTTGGTCTAATAATGCATAGACATCATAAGTAAAGATTTTGAGCATACTCGTAACCACATCTGGTGAGTTCTCCTGCTTTTGTTGGTGCCAATGGCATACAACCGGTTTGTGCCCCTGCTTGTCCCTGCTGTAGTACCCCTGTGAGGTGGCTTACCTTGTTGTGCTGAAGAGACTGTCTATGATCTGGTATCTCTCGTATTTTGCTTCCCATAGGGTAATCCTTCAAGAAGCGGCCCACTTGACCACACTTAAAGAAACCATTTGTGCCCATAGGCACTCTCCGGGATGAGACCTACCAAAAGTAGGATAACAGTTTGATCCTTGAGCTAGGCTACCTTGTGACTGGCTGCCTAGGAACCTGCGGGTGCTGTGATCCCTACTCTTTCTTGACTCTTGGTGCAGGTGTACTAGCGGATGAAGGTGCCGATTCGATTGTCTTATGCTAAAAAAATGAGTGATTTCCACCTCCAGTCCCTCTCTTACTTGTCTCCTGGCCTTATGTCTTGGCCCTCTTACTCCTAAACTCCTCCTTATCCTGCACCTTCTCCTCCTCTACTTGCTGCATATATGTCATCAAGTGGGCTATATCCATATCCCCAATCAACATCACATTCCAGCCCTCCCTCTTAGTCATTCGAGAGAGCCCAGACACGAAAAGATCCATCCTAGTGCGTATATCTGCAACCATAGTTGGAGCATAATAGGATAGCTAAGTAAAATTGAGGTTGTACTCCTATACACTCATATTTTCCTACTTCATTCAGGAATTCCCTTACCTTAGCCTACCTTATCTCTCTGGAAAAGTACTGTCCCAATAAGGCCACCTCAAACACCGCCCAACTAACTGTTGGCGCCCCAACTGCCATGCTTCCTTTCCACTGATCAAATAAGAGTCTAGCTACCCCCTTAAGCTGGTAGGCAACGAACTCAAGCCGCTCAACATCATATATCCACATAACCTAAAACTCCTTTTGGAGATCCTCAATGAAATTCTCAAGATCCTCCTTCACATTAGACCTAGTGAATTCTGGTGGGTTCATCCTCAAAAACTCCCAAACCCTGGCGGTATCTGACCCATCGTTTCTACCATCTCCCTGGCATCCTCCCTAAGTAGTGACCGCTTGAGCCAAAGTCTGGATGGCCTGGCGAAGCTCAGCATTGGAGATGTCCGCTTGCTGTGGCTGCTCCACAAGCACAGCTGGCCCTAGGTTCCTCAGGAATTCGGCCAGGCTAGTTTGCATTTCTTCTGGCTGGGCATCCTCTGCCCCTTACTGGTTCGTTAGCTCTGCAAGGAGGCATGATCCGAAAAAATTGGCGTGAAATCATGAGTTAGAAGAGCCTTCACAAAGAGATACTCTGAAGCATGAGACAAGGAATAACATGTAATGATGACATTTTCTAATGTTCCGTAGCCTAACTATTATAGATGTGGCATGCTTCACACCCATAATATGGACTCCACTAGACACAGTTCCATAGAATCCCTAGGACTCTTGAACTCTATGGTTTGATATACAGTTTGTCATGCCCCGAGCCTACACACTGGATGTGGCCGGCACTCAGAAACCATTTTTGGTCCCAAGCAAACCACTTGGCATGGCTACTTACTCAGCAGAAGACTTAAACAATAGTGGAAAAGCTATAAAAGTAACAGGCTAACTCCTGAATGGTCTGCATAAACTGAATGTGAAAGTCCATAAGCAATACTGAATAAATTGGAACTAGAATACTGACGCATAGTCTATGGAACCTCTACTAAAGCTGTCTGAAAGGACTACTAGGATAGGACCCATGTAACTAGAACTAAAAATAAATGTTGTAATGAAACATAAATAACTCCAGAGCCTCGGACTGAGAAGAAGCCTCACCAAAAGATTGAAAGCTGTCAGGTTCTCAATGAAGCGGCTGCTGAGGAACTTTGTCACCTGTGTTTGCATCATAAAATGATGCAGGTCCTAAGGATGTCAGTATGTGGAATATACGGTATGTAAGATGGCTAAAACAATAACTCAGAATAACATAATATTTCTTAAAATACATAAATATATCTCATAATGAAGTAACAATGATAATAAATACTTATTATACTGAAATTAACATGCTGAAAACTGGTAAGTAAAATATATTTTTTAACTTGGGGAGTTTCTCTAACTGATAACCACTACTATGAGCTTCGTAGTGGTACAACGTCTTGCCCACGCTGCCAGAGCCATCTCGTACTTTGCCGGGGTAAGGCTCGAAGAACTAGAGGAGTGGATCTATCCCAAATTGGATCATCTCAATGGCTAATTGGTATAATCCTCTCCCGAAGAACTAGGGGAGTGGATCAATCCCAAACTAGACCATCTCAATGGCTAATGAGGAATGTACCTTGGTACAATCCTATCCTATGCTGGCTACATAGTTTATGAGTTCAAGTAATTAATTCTGCTCTCACTCATATCGGTGATCAATACTACTCCTAAAATACTTTTTTATAGCTCATACTTAAAGATTTTGAATTCTTGAAATCTAGTTTCTTGGGGACTTAGCCCAACTTACTACTTAGCTTTCTCATCTGAATTCTTTAACTTGACTGAAAACTAATATCAACTCAAGTGATTCAAAAACATGCTAGGTTACTTAGCTAATATGCAAGAACCAGATTCTTAAAATGTACTTCTTGAACTTAGCTTAAATGGTACTCATACTAGTCTTTCTTTTCTTGAAATAGTAGCAAGATTTTCAAGAAACCTCAACAATAGTGAATCTTGTTCATATATGGGTATAAAGTTTCGATAACAATTCCTTTAGATGAATGATAAATAAATCAAGAATCACAATATTCATCCAGAATCTATCTGTACAATGGAAATTACCATGCTTCATAGAAATTATATAGATTTAATCTCAATTAGAGCTTGAAAGTTCTTGGTTGGAAACTTTATATTTTCTAAGATATTCTCAAAAATAATAGTTTTAGAGTGGCCTTATATACCTGGGAAAGAACTCTTGGAGAATTGACGGAATTTCTTGAAGGCCCTAATTGTTCTTGCTTTTATGCTTGAATTTTCTTGGGAGGGTTTTCTTTCTTTGAACGAATGAATGTGAAAAAAAATATGTTTTGGACTAAAATTCAACTTAAAACAACTAGTTTAGTACTATGGGGTGTACAAAATGTCGAAACTACCATTCCCCATTTAAAGAAGAAAAATAGGTCGAAATTACACTAGTGGGCATCGCGCACTAGTGTAGAATTCCAGTTTTTCACTAATTTTCAACCTTCGTTGAATTTTCTAAAAAGAAACAAAGTGTGGTTCAGCGTCCCTAGCGTGTCGCGGAAGGGGCGCAGGAACCTTATTGTTTTAAAAAAATTGGAAAAAAATAATTTGACTCGATCACATTAAATCGAGTCGAGACCATTTTTTGACTTATTTTTTCGCACGGGTCGTAAATCCGGTCTTGGATTTGCAAATGTAGCAGGGGAAGATGCGTTACGCGTAAGGTCAATTCTAGGGGCATTTTTATCTTTTCACTGGGTGTTATAGATACTATGAGGGTGAGCCTAGAAAGTGTCTTAGCCCCCGCTCAAGTCTACATTTAGAGGTGTTGTTGAAATAATTGAAGTACTTATACTTTGAGCTTTGACTCTTTAATGAATTATGACAATTTGACTCTTTCCCTTAGTCCCGAATTCCTTCATTTATATAATTCATTATTGTTTATTTTGCTTCCACGACCAAGGATGTGTGTATGATATGCTAAGAGGCTTGTTTGGGGTTCCTTCGGGTTCCTCATTCGCCGTGTCACGTCTAGACCCTAGATTAGATCGTGGCAGGTTAACAAGATGAATGTGAAAGTTATGGAGTGATAATGTGCAGTCTATCTTATAATCTTAATCATGAGATCTTGTAACCTTGATTATGCCATTTGAAAAATTGAAACTAAATATTGTAAAAATAAAAAGAAAAAAATATTTTTCTATTAAACTGATAAAGAAAAATAGGACAAATAAATTACAAAAAATGGAGTAACAATATTCAATATGATCCCACAAGTGAGATTTGAAGGGGGATATTTGTGGTTCAGTGGGTTAGTTATGTGAACTTGCACTTACTTGTTGAGGATTCGATTCCCGTACCTCATAATGTCCTTCTCCATTTCTCCTTTCCCTACCTCAAACTTTAAAAAAAATGAAATTTGGGGGAACGATAGCGTGTACTCAAATCCTACATCTGCCTTGTGAAGAAGTTAATAAAGAAAATGAAAAAAATACATATACTTTGACATAAACACATTATTTAGGTAAAGGATTTCAAATCAAGAGAAAATAAAGTTAATTCTCTTGCTTATGTTATACTTTTTTTCTTCTCTAGTACAACGATCAACCAACAACATAAAATTCTTATAATCTTCCCATAAGGAAGAAATAAACTATCTCTCAAAGGTATCTACGATAAAAGGTGTTATACTTAGTCTCAAGTTCTTTTTCGAGTGCACTCTCGTCCAACAAAAAAATATAACGTCTTTTTATCATTGAATCCAATACTCCATTTCTGCCTTGTTCTCTAGCATCTTCTATCACAACATCAATATCTCTCAAATATTGTCTCAAATTGTCCAATGTTGTACAAATCTCGCATCTTCTATCAACATTATGATCAAATGCCGACATCATTTCCATATAAATTAATCACTGAATAAAAAATAAGAAAAAGATTAGTGATTATAGTTAAACAATCTCTCTATAACAACAATTCATAAAAATAGCAATTTTTTTTAAAACAATTGGGATCGATTTTTCATTTTT
>DF358935.1:42419-66334 GCA_000787875.1 Solanum virginianum | reverse complement strand
AAAATTTTTTGGGTTTTTTTTTTTTTTTTTTTTTGGATTTCTTTTGAATTTTTCTTTTAACGTTAATTGACAACTTCTTTTGGCCTACTTTTAAAGCCCTTTTAAGGAACCCCCATTTTCTTTTGACTTTTTTTTGCCTATTTTGTAATACCTTTTTTTTTAATTGAGTCTATTTTAGTTAAAAAGGGATTCTTTGTATAGAAATTTGATAAAATCTTTTCTATTTAATTTTAAATTTTTATTGTTTTTATTATAATTAATATTTAATATTATTATAACACTAATATAATAATTGAAAAAAAAAGTGAAAAGACGATTTTGTCTAAAGTAGAATCTTTTAATGAAGGGCAAAAAGTTTAATCAACTTTTTGAAGGATCTTCACACTTTTAATATAGTATAGATGATTAAAAATTTAAATTATTAAGTTAATTAAAATTCAGTAAATTTTGTTGACTATCTAGTCTTTGTGATCCTATATTAAGTGAATATATTTCAGATTATATTAGCCTGAACAAACACATGAAAATCACCGATTTAGATATTTTCACTTTTATTGCATTAATTATACAACAAACTTTATATATATTACTAGTACTTTCATTAACTTAGTAGGTGAAGAATCATAATACGTGAAGAATAAATGGTCAAAGATATATTTAATGTATTTTGATTTTCGAGTTTTCTATGTGTGAGCTTATTACTATCTGATGTATCACCAATTATTCATTAAAATATGATGAAAAACATATTTAAAATATTCATATTTTTCGTGTTCTATATTTGAACTATCACATGGGTGAATTTTCAACCTGAACTATTACTAACTATTTATCAAATTACATACTTGAATCATTAGTTGTTCTCTTTTTCTACCTAAAAAACCACCATTGTTCAAATAAAAAAAGGAAACAATTGATAGTTGAGATGTGCTTTGATAGTTGGTAATAATTCATATAAAAAAACTCATACAACTTATAGTTCAGGTAGGAAACTCAAAGGATTGAAATACTTTAGCTATATTTTTTTTTCCTTCATTAATATGAATATACATGTCTTCATTTTTATGTGCTAAATCTACATCATATTTGTAATACTCGAAAAAATTACCAAAATACCCCTAGAACGAAGACGTGCGTGTAACACGTCTTTCCATGCTCCATCTACAAATTCGAGACCAGATATGCAATCAGCCTGAGAAATTGAGTGAAAAAAAAGTCTCAACCCGATTTTAGAGCAACGGGATCGAAGAATAATTTTTTGTAATAAATTACGAACAGTGAGGGTGCGCGATAGGTCCACGACGCGGACCCATAGGTAGAAGTAATAAAATTGTGGAAGAAGCAGTGTTAACAGTAAAATTGTGGTGAAGTAATCACCACCGTCGGAGTAGGAGCAATAATCTGATCAAGTGTTGCGACAAGCAATAGAGAATCGGGGGTATGATAGTGAGTTCTATCCGCCTATCGAATATGACAATGTTAGTTCTAGCCGCCCATTGGAAAATGGGAGCCACATAGCCTTCAGAGTTGGGGAACAAATAAGGATCGAGCATGGAAGAATCATATGCAGTGAAGGGCTTTTCGTGAAAGAGGTGACAAGAAAAATGGTGATTGCTAATTGGCTTTCCGGCGACACATGAAGGGTATGATGACTTTAATTTGAGTACACCAGTGATGCTAGAAGTCGGTGTTCCTATTCTTCCTTTGCTGCGTTCACGGAAAGGGAAAAAGGGTTGAAGGAGGCGTTTCCAAGATGTAACAACCTTTCAGGTTTTATTTAATTCTTTTTAGTTTTTGAGAAAAAATTAAATATTAAGGATGCATTAGGAGAGTGTCACGTAAACCGGATGCACATTCTCTTATATATATATATATATATATATATATATATAATATGATATGATTATGATTATGATTAAAGAATGTGAATTTAAAATTAAATAAAATAATTAAAATGAAAAAAGCATATATCAATTTTTAAAAAATAATTTTTATTTTTTTAAAAGAATATTTTTATTAAAACGGCACGATGACAGAGACATATCTGATTGAGCCTTAACTCTTTATTTACTATATAATAAGAGAGCAAGTCTATACTATATAATAAGAAAACTGAATCTAACATGGTAAAATGTGTTAGATTGAGGTTGAAAAGAAAGAGTTATCTAAGGAGGTTAACAGACTAGCCTGTTTAGGGGTGCAGATTGAAGATTCTGACGAAAGTGGGGTCATTGTCAGAAATGGTCAGAGTCATCCTTGGTGGTGGAAGTGAAAGAAAAGCAAGACAGGGATCCCATCCTCCTCTAGTTGAAGGAAGATGTTCAGAAGTAGAAAGTATTAGTGTTCTCAAAAGGGGGAGATGGTGTCCTGAGATACCAAGGCAGGTTGTGTATGCCAAATATTGACGGCATTAGAGATAGGATATTGGTAACATCCACGTAAAGCTAATGTAGTTGTTGATACTCTTAGCAGGGTGACCATGGGGAGTAAACCCATATTGAGGTTGAAAAGAAAGAGTTAGCTAAGGAGGTTCACAGACTAGCTTGTTTGGGGTATAGATTAAAGATTCTGATGAAGGTGGGGCCATTGTCGAAAATGGGTCAGAGTCATCCTTAGTGGTAGAAATGAAAGAAAAGCAAGACAAGGATCTCATCCTCCTCCAATTGAAAGAAGATGTTCAAAAGCAAAAAGTATTAGTATTCTCAAAAGGGGGAGATGGTGTCCTGAGATACCAAGGCAGGTTGTGTGTGCTAAATGTTGACGGCCTTAGAGATAGGATCTTGGCTGAGGCTCATAATGCCAGATACTCTATCCACCCTGGTCCAACAAAGATATATAGTGACTTGCAAGAAGTCTATTAGTGGGGTAGTATGAAGAAGGACTTTACAGAGTTCATGTCTAAATGCCCAAATTGCCAACAAGTTAAGTTTGAGCACCAAAGGTCTTGTGGTGTAGCCCAGAACATAGAAATTCCAGAATGGAAATAGGATATGATTAATATGGATTTCATAACAGGCTTACCTCGAAAGACGTTGTATCACCGATATGATTAATATGGATTTCATAACAGGCTTACCTCGATCCCACAGGTAGCATGATTCGATATGCGTCATACTAGACAAAATGATGAAGTCAGCTCACTTTTTACCTGTCAAGATGACTGACACAGCTGAGGAATATACCTGACTTTATCTTAAGAAGATTTTTAGGCTACACGGGTTCCCTATACCCATTATTTCAAACAAAGGAGCTCAGTTTACAAAATAGTTTTGGAAGTCCTTTCAGAAAGGGCTTGGTACGAAGGTGAATCTCAGCACAACTTTCCTTCCACAGACAGACGGGCAAGCTCAACGAACTATACAGACCTTGGAGGATATGCTGAGGGCATGCATGATAGACTCTAAAGGTAATTGGGATGATTATTTACCTTTGATTGAGTTCTCTTATAATAATAGCTTTCAGGCCAGCATACAGATGGCACCGTATGAGGCTCTTTATGGGAGAAGGTGTAGATTGCCCATAGGATAGTTTGAATTTGATGAGGTAGGATTGATAGGACCTGATCTAGTCTATTAGGCTATGGAAAAAGTGAAGGTTATCTAGGAGAAGCTCAAGACAGCTCAGAGCCGACAAGTCTTACATGGATGTTAGAAGAAAAGACTTGGAGTTTGAGATAGGTGATTGGGTGTACTTGAAAGTATGTCCAATGAAGGGAGTCATGAGATTTGAGAAGAAGGGAAAGCTCAGCCCATGATATATTGGGCCCTATCAGATCCTGAGAAGAGTGGGTAGCGTTGCCTACGAGTTAGAGTTACCGGCAGAATTAAGTGTTATACATCCAGTATTTCATATTTCCATGCATAAAAAGTGCTTGGGAAATCCCTCTTTAGTTGTCCCAGTTGAGAGTGTTGGAATTAAGGAAAATTTGTCATATGAAGAGGTCACAGTACAGATATTAGACCGACAAGTTCGCAAGTTGAGGACCAAAGAGATAGCGTCGGTGAAAGTATTGTAGAGAAACCAATTCGTGAAAAAAGCCACATAGGAAGCAGAAGCAGATATGAAGGCTAAGTATCCACACTTGTTCGTTGGCCTAGATAAAGATCTTGAAGGTAAACTTCCATAAAACTATCTTGAAGATTTGTATTTGTAAGTTCAAAAAAATCTTGTAACTGAGCTAGTTTAATTCGTATCGTTATCATTCGAGGATAAATGATCCCAACGAGGAGATATTGTAACACTTGATGAAAAGACCAAAATACCCCTCAGAATTGACCCTTCGCATAACGTGTCTTCCCATGCTCCATTTGCAAATCGAAGACCGGATTTGCGATTAGTGCGAAAAACTGAGTCAGAAAATGGTCTCGACTCGACTTTAACTCAAAAAAATATGATTTATTTTTTCCAAGAAACTCAAAAAAATAGTGAGGTTTTTGCGCTCCTTCCGCGACGCAGAGAAGACGCGGAACCACACTTTATGTTTTTCCAAATTTTGACAATTGAAAAATCACAAAAAAGTGTTTTAACACACTAGTGCGCAACGTGCACTAGTGCAAAATGGAGCAGGTTTCAATTTTTTAATAGGGAGGGGCAATTTCGACCTTTTCCATACCCCATATCCTGAACTAGTCAATTTTAACTCATTTTATGTCCAAAAAAACGTATTTCTATTCTTTTATTCTCTCAAAATAAGAAAACCCTTCCTAGAACTTCAAGCGTAGAAATTCAAGAACGATTAGGGCATTCAAGGAAATCCTTTCAATTCCTGAAGAAGTCATTTCAAGGTATGTAAGGCCATCATAAAAAGTATTATTTTGATAATATCTCTAGAAAGAAAATGGTTTTCACCCATGCATTTCAAGTATTAGTTGAGATTGAATCCATGTGAACTTTATAAAGTATGTTAGTTTTCATAGTAAATTTCCTTAGATATCTTGATAAATATTATGATTCTTGGTCTCTATATGATCCAATTTAAGAATTGTTATCAAGTTTATATTCATTTATGATTAAGATTTATTATTGTTGAGTTTTCTTAAAAATCTTGCTATTATTTCAAAAAAAGAAAAGACTAGTTTGAGTACCTTTAAGCTAAGTTCAAGAAGTGCATTTTTAAAAAGTTTATTTTTGCATATTAGCTAAGAAAATCTAGCATGTTTTGAGTTAGTGAGTTGATTCTAGTTTTTAGCTAAGTTAAAGAAGTTAGATGAGAAAAGCTGAGTAGTAAGTTGGGGTAAGTACCTGAGAAAATAGATTTTAAGAATTCCAAGTCTTAAGTATGAGATATATAAAGTTTTAGGAGTAGTATTGAGCACCGATATGGGTGAGAGTAGAATTAATTATTCGAACTCATAAACTATGTAGTCAGCATAAGATAGGATTGTACTATGGTACCTTCTTTATTAGCCATTGAGATGCCCTAGTTTTGGGATGGATCCACTCCCCTAGTTCTTCATCCCCTACCCCGGCAAAGTACGGGACGATTCTGGCAGTGTAGCAAGACGTTGTATCACCACGGAGCTCATAGTAGTGGTTGTCGGCTAGAGAAACTCTCTAAGCTAAGAACTATGTTTTACTTACCAGTTTTCAACATGTTATTCTAAGCATACAAGTCTTCATGATTATTGCTACTATATTATGAATTATGTTTATGTCTTTTGAGAAGTATTATGATATTTTGATTAAATATTTTGGTTATCTTACATACTGTACATATCGCGTACTAACATTCTTAGGACTTGCATCATTTAATGATGCAAACACAGGTGACCGAGTTCCTCAGCAGTTACTTCGTTGAGAACTTGATAGCTTCCAGACAGTGGTGAGACCTCTTCACAATCCGAGGCTCTTGGGTTATGTTATTTATTTTCAGTCTTTATTTCAGTTCAAGCTACTTAGTGCCTATCCCAGTAGTCCTTTCAGACTATTTTAGTAGAGGTTCCATAGACTATGTGTTAGATAATTCAGTTCTAAATTACATTGATTTCACTATTGAGTTATTTCTCTTTTAAGTTATTCGGACAAGTTTAATAGTTTTATGTTGTTTATCTAAAGCTTTTCCACTATTATTAAGTCTTTCGCTGAGTAAGTAGCTAGGCAAGTGGTTCACTTGGAACTAGAAATGGTTTTCGAGTGCCGGTCACGTCTAGGGTGTAGGCTTGAGGCGTGAAAGAGAGAGGTCAGGAATGCGATATTGATTGGGGATATGGATATAGCCCATTTGATAACATATGTGCAGCAGGTAGAGGAGGAGAAGATATAGGATAGGGAGGAGTTTAGGAGCAAGAGGGCCAAGACATCGGGCTAGGAGACAGGCAATAGAGAGAATGGAGGTGGAAGTCACTCATCTTTTCAGCCTAAGACAGTCAGACCAGCACCTTCATCCGCTAGTGCACCTGCACCGAGAGTCAGGAATGAATAGGGATCACAGCATCGCAAGTTCCTAGGAAGCCAATCAAAGGGTAGCGTAGCACAAGGATTAAACCATTATCCTACTTATGGTAAGTGTGGTAGGTCTCATCCTGGAGAGTGCCTTATGGGCACGAATTGTTGTTTCAAATGTGATCAGGTGGGGTACTTCTTGAAGGATTCCCTATGGGGAAGCAGAATATGAGAGATACCAGATCACACACAGTCTCTTCAACACCATAGGGTAAGCCACCTCACAAAGGTGCTACAGCAGGGACAAGTAGGGGCACAAATCGCTTGTATGCCATAAGCAGCAGATAGGAGTAGGAGAACTCAATAGATATGGTTACGGATATGCTCAAAATCTTTACTTATGATGTCTATGCATTATTAGATCCAGGATTCACATTGTCTTTTCAACCGCTTGTATGCCATGGGCACCAAACTGGAGCAAGAGAACTCACCAGATATGGTTACGGGTATGCTCAAAATCTTTAGTTATGATGTCTATGCAATATTAGACCCAGAAGCCACATTGTCATTTGTAACCACATCTGTAGCTATGAAGTTTAGGGTCAATCTAGAATGCCATATCAAGCCTTTCAGTGTTTCTACTCCTACTAGAGAGTCTATTTTAGCCCAAAGAATCTATAGGGGCTTTCCAGTCTCCATTTATCATAAGACTATTATAGCTGATTTGGTGGAATTAGACATGGTAGAGTTTGATGTCATCCTAAGCATGGATTAGCTTCATGCTGGGTATGCCTCCATAGATTGTAGAACTAAGGTAGTTAAATTTTAGTTTCCTAACGAACCAGTCTTAGAGTGGAGGGGTAGTTCAATATTTCCTAAGAGGTCGTTTGTCTCAAATCTCAAAGCCAGAAAGTTAATTTTAAAAGGGTGTGTATACCACCTAGTCAAAGTTCAGGATTCTCGTGCCGAGGCACCATCTCTTCAGTCTGTCCCTGTGGTGAATGAGTTCCTAGAAGTATTTCTTAAGGATCTTCCCGGACAATTTTCATGCCGTGGCACCATATCTTCAGTCTGTCCCCGTTGTGAATGAGTTTCCAGAAGTCTTTCCTGAGGATCTTCTCGGAGTTCCTCCTGATAGGGAGATAGACTTTGGGATAGACACTCTTCCAAATACTCAGCCTATATCCATCCCTCCATACCCCATGGCTCCTACGGAGCTAAAAGAGTTAAAGTTGCAGCTGAAAGATCTCTTAGATAAGGGTTTAATTAGACCAAGCATCTCACCTTGGGGTGCTCCAATCCTTTTCGTGTGTAAAAAGAATAGTTCTCTACGGATGTGCATAGATTACCGTCAGTTGAACAAGGTCACCATTAAGAACAAGTACCTGCTTAAGAAGTGCTTGGGAGATCCTTTTCTAGTTGTTCCGGTTGAAAATGTGGGAATTAAAGATAACTTGTCATATGAAGAGATCCCGGTACAATTATTAGACCGATAAGTTCACAAGTTGAGGACCAAAGAGATAGCTTCGGTGAAAGTGTTGCGAAGAAACCAATTCGTGGAAGAAGCCATATGATCTAGGTATCATTAGCTTAAAGTTAGGGAGAGAGACATTCCTAAGACAGCTTTCAAAAGCTGCTATGGTCATTATGAGTTATGGTCATGTCCTTTGGGCTGACGAATGCACTAGCAGCTTTCATGGATCTTATGAACAGGGTGTTAAGGCCATACCTGGATATGTTTGTTATTGTGTTCATAGATGATATCCTGATCTACTCTTGTAACAAGGAGGAACATGCAGACCATCTTAGAGTTATCCTTCAGACCATTAAGGATCAGCAGCTATAAGCTAAATTTTCTAAGTGTGAGTTCTGGTTGGTGTTTGTGGCATTTCTGGGGCACATTGTGTTTGGTAACGGTATCCAAGTTGACTCTCTAAAGATTGAGGCAGTGAAGAATTATCCAAGGCCCATAACTCTCATAGAGATAAGGAGTTTCTTGGGCTTGGCGAGGTACTACAGATGGTTTGTAGAAGGGTTTTCTTCTATTTCAGCTCCCTTGACTAAGCTGACTCAGAAGAAGACTAAGTTCGAATGGGCAAAAGCTTGTGACAAGAGTTTCAAGAGTTGAAAACTAGGCTGACCACAGCCCCAATCTTATCCCTACTAGATAGAGTTGATGATTTCGTGGTATACTGTGATGCTTCCAGAGATGGCTTGGGCTGTGTATTAATGTAGAGAGGCAAGGTGACAGCTTTTGCCTCCAGACAGCTTAAGATTCATGAAAAGAATTACCCAACTCATGATCTTGAGCTTGTTGTGGTGGTGTTTGCTTTGAAGATCTGGAGACACTACCTATATGGTGGACACGTGGATGTATTCACAGACCACAAGAGCTTACATTATGTATTTGGCCAAAATGAGCTGAATTTGGGACAGAGGAGATGGTTGGAGTTGCAGAAAGACTATGATATGAATATCCTCTATCATCCAGGTAAAGTTAATGTAGTTGTTGATGCTCTTAGCAGGGTGACCATGGGGCGCACAACTTATGTTGTGGATGAAAAGAAAGAGTTAGCTAAGGAGGTTCATAGACTAGCCCGTTTGGTGGTGTAGGTTGAAGATTCCGACGAAGGTAGGGCCATTGTCAGAAATGGGTCAGAGTCATCCTTGGTGGTAGAAGTGAAAGAAAAGCAAGGCAGGGATCCCATCCTTCTCCAATTGAAAGAAGATGTTCAGAAGCAGAAAGTACTCGTGTTCTCAAAAGGGGTAGATGGTGTCCTGAGGTACCAAGGCAGATTGTGTGTGCCAAGTGTTGACAGCCTTAGAGATAGGATCTTGGTGGAGGCTCATAATGCCACATACTCTATCCACCTGGGTGCAACAAATATGTATATAGATTTGCAAGAAGTCTACTGGTGGGGTGGTATGAAGAAGGACATTTTGGAGTTTGTATCTAGATGCCCAAATTGCCAGCAAGTTAAGGTTGAGCACCAAAGGCCTTGTGGTGTAGCCCAGAACATAGATATTCCAGAATGGAAGTGGGAGATGATTAACATGGATTTCATAACATGCTTACCTCAATCCCATAGACAGCATGATTTGATATGGGTTATAGTAGATAGAATGACCAAGTCAACTCACTTTCTACCTATCAAGACTACTAATAGAGCTGAGGATTATGCCAGACTCTATCTTAAGGAGATTGTTAGGCTACATAGGGTCCCTATATCCATTATTTCAGACAGAGGAGCTCAATTTATAGCAAAATTTTAGAAGTCCTTTCAGAAGGGACTTGGTACGAAGGTGAATCTTAACATAGCTTTCCATCTGCAGACAGATGGGCAAGCAGAGCGAACTATACAGAACTTGGAAGATATATTGAGGGTGTGCATAATAGACTTTAAAGGTAACTAGGATTATCATTTACCCTTGATTGAGTTCTCTTATAATAATAGTTTTTAGGCCACAATACAGATGGCACCGTGTGAGGCCCTTTATAGGAGAAGGTGTATATCACCCATAGGGTGGTTTGAAGTTGGTGAGGCAAGGTTAATAGGGCCTAATCTAGTCCACCAGGCTATGGAAAAAGTAAAGGTCATCGAAGAAAGGCTAAAGACAGCCCAAAGTCAGCAAAAGTCATACACTAATGTTAGGAGGAGAGATCTAAAATTTGAAGTAGGTGATTGGGTATACCTGAAGGTATCACCAATGAAGGAAGTTATGAGGTTTGGGAAGAAGGGGAAGCTCATCCCACGATATATTGGTCCTTACCAGATTCTGAGAAGAGTGGGCAGCATTGCCTACGAGTTAGAGTTACCAGCAGAGTTGAGCGCTACACACCTAGTATTTTATATTTCCATGCTTAAGAAGTGCTTGGGAGATCCTTTTCTAGTTGTTCCGGTTGAAAATGTGGGAATTAAAGATAACTTGTCATATGAAGAGATCCCGGTACAATTATTAGACCGATAAGTTCACAAGTTGAGGACCAAAGAGATAGCTTCGGTGAAAGTGTTGCGAAGAAACCAATTCGTGGAAGAAGCCATATGGTTGCAGAAGAAGACATGAAGGCCAAGTATCCACACTTGTTCGTTGGCCTAAATGAGGACCTTGAAGGTAAATTTACATACTTAAGACTTATGTTAGTTTAAAGTGTGAAAATCTTGTTGTCTCGAGCTAAATTATTTATACCGTTATCATTCAAGGATGAATGATCCCAAGGGGAGATATTGTGACACCCCCGTGAAAAGACCAAAATACCTCTAGAATTGACTTTGCGCGTAACACGTCTTCCCATGCTTCATTTGCAAATCTAAGATCAAATTTGCGATCAGTGCAAAAAAGTGAGTCAAAAAATGGCCTCAACTCGATTTTAATAATAATGCTGCCAATGACAGACCCATGGCTACCTCTAAATAGAATAAGATAAGTCTAACTCAAGCTAGAATGAAAACATAATGTCCTCCGAGAGTAGGGGAGGGCTCACTAATCAAATAGTGAGGTTTTCGCGTCCATTTTACTATGCACTAGAGAGATGGAACCACACTTTGTTTTTTTTCAAAATTTCAATGTAATCTAACGTTTTTCTAAAACTAGGCAAATTACACTAGTGCGCGACGTGCACTAGTGCATTTTCAGACTATTTTTTTTCTTTTAATGGGGAAGGGTAGTTTCAACCTTTCTCATACCCCATAATCCTAAACTAGTCAGCCTAAGATGAATTTAAGTCCAAAATACTTATTTTATTCATTCGTTCGTTCAAAACAAGAAAATCCTCCCAAGAAAATTCAAGCGTAAAATCAAGAACGGTTAGGGCCTTCAAGAAAATTTCTTCAATTCTCCAAGTGTTCTTTCCCAGGTATGTAAGCCCACCCTAAAACTATTATTTTTGAAGAATATCTTTAAATATGGAAGTTCGTTTTCACCCATAAACTTTCAAGTACTAGTTGAAGTTCAATCCCTGTAATTTTGTGAAGTATGTTAATTCCCATGGTACGTATAGATTCTTGATAAGTTCGTTTTCACCCATAAACTTTCAAGTACTAGTTGAAGTTCAATCCCTGTAATTTTGTGAAGTATGTTAATTCCCATGGTACGTATAGATTCTTGATGAATATTATGATTCTTGATTTTCTATATTACTCAATTAAAGTATTGTTATCAAATTTACACTCATATATGAACAAGATTCATTGTTGTTAAGGTTCCTTGAAAATCTTGTTACTATTTCAAGAAAAGAAAGACTAGTACGAGTACCTTTTAAGCTAAGATCAAGAGGTTCATTTTAAGATTTGGTTCTTGCATATCAGCTAAGTAACCTAGAATGTTTTGAATCACTTGAGTTGATATTAGTTTTCAGTCAAGCTAAAGAACCCAGATGAGAAAGCTAAGTAGTGAGTTGTGCTAAGTCCCCGAGAAACCAGATTTCAAGAATTTAAAATCCTTAAGTATGAGCTATTTGATCATTTTTTAGAGTAGTATTGAGCACCAATATGGGTGAGAGTAGAAATAATTACTCGAACTTATAAACTATGTAGCCAGCATAGGATGAATGGTACCAAGGTACATTCCTTATTAGCCACTGAGATGGCCCAGTTTTGGGATGGATTCACTCCCCTAGTTCTTCGTCCCCTACCCCGACAAAGTACGGGATGACTCAGGCAGCGTGAGTAAGACATTGTATCACTACGAAGCTCATAGTGGTAGTTGTTGATTAGAGAAACTCCCCAAGTTAAAAGATATATTTTACTTACCAGTTTTCAGCATGTTAATTTCAGCATACTAAGTATGTATTATCATTGTTACTTCATTATGAGATATGTTCATGTCTTTTAAGAAATATTATGTTATTCTGGGTTATTATTTTGGACATCTTACATACCGTACATACCACGTACTGACATACTTAGGATCTGCATCATTTTATGATGCAGACGCAGGTGACAGAGCTCCTCAGCAGCTGGTTCGTTCAAGACTAGACAGCTTCCAGCCAATTGGTGAGGCCTCTTCTCAGTCAGGGGCTCTTGAGTTATCGTGTTTCATTTTAGCATTAATTTTTAGTTCTGGCTACTTAGGGCTTGTCCCTGTAGTCCTTTCAAACAACTTTAGTAGAGGTTCTATAGATTATGCGTCAGTATTCTAGTTCTAGTTTATTCAGTATTGCTTATGCACTTTAACATTCAGTTTATGCAGACCATTCATGAGTTAGCATGTTACTTTTATATTTTTCCAACTATTTTTTAAGTCTTCTGCTGAGTAAGTAGCCAGGCCAAGTGGTTCACTTAGGACCAGAAATGGTTTTCGAGTGCCGACAACGTCCAGGGTGTAGGCTCAGGGCGTGACAAATACATACCCAATGAATCACCAAGTCAACCAATACATACCCAATGAATCACCATGTCATGCCCCGGGAGGGTACACTTGACTTGGCTGGCACTCAGAAACTATTACTAGCCCTCGAGCGAACCACTCGGCCTGATCACATTTGTTCAATCACATTCTACTAGTGAAAACATTAGTGTATAAGAATACATAAAGAAAAAAAATGAAAATGATAAATAAAGGCCAAAGGCCAAACCTTCCATCCATGAACTAAGACTAGTATGAAAGAAAACTAGTCAAAATGACATCCAATCACATCAACAGTCTAGTCTATTAAGCCTCTAAAACATCTGAATAATGCTGCCAATGACAGACCCATGGCTACCTCTAAATAGAATAAGATAAGTCTAACTCAAGCTAGAATGAAAACATAATGTCCTCCGAGAGTAGGGGAGGGCTCACTAATCAACTGAAAGCAAATAGGTCCTCAATGGGGCATTTACTGATGACCACTAGTACCTGTCTATACATCATGAAAAGATGTAGGCCCAAATGAATGTCAGTACGTGAAATGTATGAGTATGTAAAATGGAAGAAAGAAATATATAAAGAAAGAATAACATCAACTCAAATAGCTCAACTCAATATATAGAAAGCTCAATCATCATGTCAAGAGTCTAAAGTAAATATGCAATTTAGACAATGACTACTCATCTATCATCTATGTCATATCCACTCAGAGTACTATCAAGGCCTATTTGGAAGTTTCTCTAACTGACAATCATCATCTATGAGTTGATAATAATACAATGAAGCGATATCATTTCCACATCCATCCTTTACCTTGCCGAGGTATAGGACATCCCATTAATGGATTCAAAATTAGTAACATCAAATCCTCAATTTGGGTCAATAGAAAACATCTGATTTTACAGTTCAATCCTCTCCTACGCCAGCTACATAGATATTGAGTTCGAGTTGGACTTACTCTTACTCAATTTGGTGCTCAATACTCCTCCTAAGACTTAATATGCTCATAAAACATCAACCCAATGGTTAACTCATTCATCTTGTCTCATTGGACATTTATCAACTCAACTCATCACATCAACTATCAACCCCTTGGTTATATCGTTTTACGATTCAATTCTTGACTCATAAGGACAACCATGCATCGTTCTAACTCATAGCATTTAGGAGAACAAATATAGAATTAAAGCAACTAGGCATTTCATAGACTCTTTGGGCTCAAATCATGCTCATGCAAGTAAAATATGTGAAAATAATTTTAAAAAATCATACTAGGGTTCATGTAGTATGGCAAAATAGTCTAATTCAAACATTTAATTCATAAAAAAGGGCAATTCATGCAAAATTATATAGATATGCATTAGAATTTATGAAAAACTTTCAAGAACCATTCATGGGAGACTGAATTTTACTCACAACTTCATCAATCCGAGTTATAAGGCACATGGAAGAACAGAATCTATGTTTTGGTTAGCCTTACATACCTAGATGTTTTGAACCATGAAGTATCTTGGAAGAATTCTCAAGTTTATCCTCAAACCTTGGCCCTCTTTCTCTCTTGAAACTTTGTTTCTACGTTTTGAGAGAGTGATTTAGCATAGAAGTGTTAAATTGACATGTTTGGGGCTTTATCCAGGTGTAAAAACATCAATCCTAGGCTTTGGAAGAGTGGGAAAATACCAAAATAACCCTTCTTAAAAAGCTATCAAAAGCCATCTACGAGCCCATTTATGGCCCATAGGGACCCTTCCATAAAGTTTTGGCCAAATTTTGGAGTCTCTAGTTCACTTTTACAAGCCCATTTTACGGCCCATAAAAGGTTCTAAGACCCGTAGATAGGTTCGTAAAGTCTAGAACTAAAAATTGAAATTTCAGGAATTTTTTCCACAAATTAGTAAAAGGGTCGTACTTCAATTTATGGCCCTTAAAGAGGTTTCATGGAACAACTCTGCAACTGGCAGTCTTCAGTAAAATGACGATAATGTTTGACTCTGAACCCCAAATGAGGTGAAACCAATTGCGTTGGAAAGCTAATTCAAAGGGATTTCATTTGGTAGGTAATAGGACACATAATTCTTTGTGTACTAAGAGTTATGGTCATTTAAAGTTGACCCTTGCATAATTCAACACTAGAAACTCAATTTATAGGAATGTTTTGAACTCGACTAAGTACTAGAGGTCTCTTATGACCCTAATACGCTTCCCACATATAGGAATGAAGCTTGAAACATAGGTACATGTGAGGATAGAGTTATGAGGTGTCACACACCAAGTCAGTTTTATGTCCCAAAAGAATAAACCAATTAACAACCCAATGAATCATCAAGTCAACCAACATATACCCAATGAATCACCAAATTAGTTTTATGTCCTCAAAGAATGAACCAACTAACATGATTCATTGCATGGTGTATCATATTTGTTTGATACACCCAATAAATCATCACCCCCTATAACTAACAAGAACAGTCCTAATGAATCATTGTATTCACCTAATACGGTGCTAATGAATCACCATAAACAACTCATAAAAAATAAAAATATACAAGATACAAACTATCCACATAAATCACTATATTTTCATATTAAATCAAACACCAATTTTTAGAATCATTGTTAGCTAAAGTGTTTGAAAAAATTAACCTTAGGCAAAGATGGTCAATTAATTATGCCAACAACTTTCTTTGTCGGCTTTTTTGGGATTTTGGGATCTGAGGTTTTTGAAGCTAAAGCTTCGTCCTTATTCTACTTGATTTCGCCCTTTTTCTTCATGGTCATAAGATCATGCGTGTGTTTGGATCTGTTTTCCTTGAAAAATTCATTGCCAGAGTCATACACACCATCTCGAATAGCTTGTTCTTCCTCTAATTGGGTGAGCCTAATGCTGAAGGATGGAAGATTCATATGTGTCAAGTATATGAAAGTTGGGGAAAAAAATGAATTTGCTAGTGAATTTCAAAAGAAACCATATGAAATTAGAATGGGGAAGATGAAGTTAACCTACCTTGATTTTGAAATTTGAAATTGATAATAGAGGGAGAAAATGTCGATTGAATTGGAGAGAAGTTGACGGTTACTGAATCATGTTTAGCTTGATTTTAGCCGGAAAAAAAAGTTTTGTGGAGGAGGAGATGGGAGTGTATCAATCATGTGGAGCGAAATTATGAAAAAGGGGATTTTGAAAATTTTTAAAATTGATAGGAATATTTGAGAATAGTGTAAAATAGTATTTCCATATTTTTCTTTTGCTTCTGTGCATGAAATTTATTAATTTGATTTACATAAAGTCCGAACTCAAATAGGCTTTAGATTTATATACAGAGGTACTATTACATCTTATTGATTTATAAATAATTAATTATTAATGCTTGTTGAAATCATGCTACGGTGATAACTATTCATAAAACAATTAGAAAATGTGTATGATTAGATCAGTGATAGGTTTTATCAAAGAAAATGATGGTCTGAGCTGTGAATTTTTGAAGTATCCACAATTCCATATGAAAACTATGTTTCATTGCTAATTCAATTAAAAAGAAACCTTAAAATAAGAGATAAAATGAAACACATTTTACTAAAATTATGAAATCCAAAAATATGATGATATTGAAATATAATGAATTCATTCAAGTGATAATTCAACAGATTTTCAAATTTCTGCCAACTTGACTCTTGAGAAGATAGTATACAAGATTGAAACACGGGAATCGAAAAACATCTTCATTAATAAAATACATTAACTCTTTTTTTCTTAACCAATAATATTTCTCTATTAATTTTTGCTGGTAAGATTTTATTGAGGTATCTAACAACTAGATATGTGTACACTTTGTTTCAACTTGAATTTGTTTCAACTGAATTTTTCCTACTAAAATCCTAATGAGAAACGTATCTATTAATGAGCATTCAGAGAAAAATGTCATAAATATATTGTATTGTGGATGCTCATTGCACAATTTCTTGGATAAATCTATAATTTGATATGCATCCTTGCATTTGAATAAGATCGCAATTAGATAAACTTGCAAGTGAATAAATTTATAAAAATTAGATAAGCTTGCAATTCGATAGATTTACAATAAGTAAGCAACTTAAAAATATCTTACATAACAATTTATATTCTTTTACAAATAAAAAGTCAACTTAATTTGTTTATACATCATTTTAATATTAAATGATATATGACCTCTCTATATATAATTTTGAGTATTCTACTCTATGCATTTGCTTTATATTTTTAATTACATAATAACACTGAGTTATTGTCAATGTGAAAGAAATCATAGATTGAAGTTATAGAAAAAGAGGGGCAACCAACTACTGAGTCTTTTAATGGACCAAAATGACGTTTGGTAGATTAAATTACGACCTATAGACTGGGATCATGGGCACAACTTCAGATAGGATGGGATTTCTCACAGATGGTGGAGTGAACCATGGAATGTAAAATAGTTTCATGGTCACTGACAATTTTCTGTGCTTTCAATGTTAAAGTTATCTCATTTCTTAGTTAATCCTAAATTCTATAACTGATTTTGTACTAATCAATTCATCCACTCAACACTCAAAATTCTCTAAAGAAATTTTCTCCCAAGGTCATCCACTCAAGTTCAAACCAGGTACCAAAGATTCAAGTCTTTTTCTAAGATTTCATTCAAGATATAGAGGTATTCATTCATGGATTTCTTCCGTTCATCAAGTTGGAGGAATTCACTACTTTTTCATAAGTTTCTCAATATAGGAACCTAGGATTTTGATCACCTAGCAATGAATTTTATAAATTATGATTTTACTCATTATTATTCATCAATTACGAATGAATTGACATTAATTTTATTATTGTCAAGTTTTTATTCAAACTCTTCTCAATGTAATCTAGGATTCATGAAATTCTTTATGAGTTCTTTCAATTATGATTCACTTGATATTGTTCTATATGATTGTGTATGTACTCATCAAAATTATATGATTTAACGTCGATTTCATATGAACCCATACAAATTATCCTAATTTTTACTATGAGTTGTGATCATAAATCGACAAGAACTTTATGCAAATTTTATTAAAATGATGAATTATAATTAGTGAAGTCTCTCAAAAAAGAACAAATGATGGTGTGAAGTTCACTCATAGATTCAAGGTGGAAAGGTAATTCTCACATTGATTAAATCAAAGATTTAAAGACTTTCTCACTTATTCACAGATTCAAGATGTTGAAATAAAATCCTCACATTGATCGAATCAAAGATTTAATGCGCTACTCTATTATGTTGATTTAATGAATTTAGATTGATGATTAGACATTGTCTTGATTGATTTAATGATTTATGATTTTTATTCTATTGAAATTTAACTTAGCACTAAAAAGACTTTGAGGTGAGGCTCGGTTCGAAAATTCAATAAGGCAGTCTTAGTATCAACCTTTAACCCCCAATACATGCTTTTATTTAGGCATAGTTAGTGAATCCACATACAATTCAGGATGATTATGATGTCGTCAGAGAGCATACCTTGATAAGTAGTCTCTCATTTCTCTAATGTAGGGTTAACATCGGAATTACATATTATAGGTTGCATGGTCTTATTGTTAATTATGGTTCATAGCCCACACATGAGTATGTTTTCAACACATGAGTATGTTTTCAATTAGCTTATGCTCCTTTAAAGTTTTACCATGATTATTGAATTGCATTGATCTTGTTCACATTTTACTCTCATGCTTTAATTGAATTTTTTATATCATGAATTTTAACTTTGTCAATTGCATGACATGGCATACTGTCTATTGTATTATTCATATATTTAGTACCTTTTATGTATATTTTACCTACATTATATAATAATGTAGGATCTGACGATCATCATACTCAGCGTGCTCGTGATCAATTTTAACCCCATTTAAAATTTGCTATTGATGAGTCGTTATCATCCAAGGATGCACTTGCTATGCTATTTTCTTCATGTTTTAGACTATTTTACTTTCTTATGCTTAGGGTGAGTTAGGGCTTGTCCTATGGCTTCGTCCATAGTACTAGAGGCATGTAGATCATGATACTGTAACTACCAATCGTAACCATGGATTTCGTGGGTTAGGTCCAGCAATAGAAAAACTGACCCTGACCACTACGAACGGTCTTTACGATTCGTAAATGAATCTACGGACCATAGATGGGTCTCATAGATCTTATTTGGTAAATTTTAATTAAGGGCTTTTAGGTATTTTTCTCCTCTCCTCGCCCTAAATTACATCATTTTAGCCCTATATCTACCCATAACCTTCCCAACCCATGCCATACTCACTTTAACCTAAACTTCTACACGCTTAAAATTCTCTCAAGTTCTTCCTATTCAAGCTCCATTGAAGAATTCAAGCTAGAGTTTCAAGCTTCGGGCTTTAAGATATGCGGATATTTATCCATGGGTTCCTCTCATCCATGGAGATCAAACAACTCTCTTCTTTTCATCAAAATTCAAGTATGTATTGCAAGGATTTTCATGACTTTGATTCCCGTTGTATAGTGGAACTCAAGCAAATAAGTACTTTCAAGTAGTGCATGAGCAAATGCAAAAAATCCACACGATACATATAAACATCATTCAAGCCAAAGAAGCATATTATTATTTCAATAGTGAGATCATCATCAACAATCAAATCTTTCAAGGATAAGCTCAATATCATTATTCATTTGCTTTCAATAATTGATATGACATCATAATTCATGATACTCTACTTTCAATAATTGATATGTCATAGTCAATATTTTATTTCACAATTGAATCAACAGTTTCCTTAAGATTTCTCAACAATTTCATCTTTATGATCATCAAGATCTTTCAAAATGGGGACAAACATTATAAATTAAATTTATCAACACTTGAATTGACAGCATCAATCAATGTTTCTCAATAATCAAATCAACATCAATAATCATACTTCTCAATAATCAAATCAACACTAACAAACACATTTCTCAAAACAACTCACGTTGTCACATGCAACCACATAAATATTTTATTACCCCATTGTAATTTATAAGATTCATTTCACAAAAATCACTTAAAATCACTCTCCCAAGCTTCCAAGGTCCAAAAATGGTGAAAAAAACTCAAAACCCGAGCTTTAGCATTCAGTTACTGTTCACTAAAAATGACTCTCCACGAACGCGAAGAACAACTACCCCGACCCTTTACGAACGCAGCAAGGATGCCGCAAACGCAGAGGTTCCTAGGCTTACCCTTTGCAAACGTGATATCTCCTCCACGAATGAGGAGGTCAACAGGGTGAATCCCTCACAAATGCAAATGAGATGCCGCGAACGTGAAGAAGGGTACTTCAGTAACAGAACACAAGAAAACACACCAAAGCATAAAATCACAAAATGACTCTCAGGATTCGTTTGGAACCCCGTAAACACAAATCATATAAGCAGCCCTACTAAATTTGACTTTTCAGACTCATAGAATCATTAAAAATGAAATTCAAGGCCTCTTTGAGCCGAAATTTGATTAGTTGCGACTAGAACAACTTAAGGCATCAGTCAAAACACTCTTGGGTCATCTAAAAATTATATCAAGGCTCATTCTAGGGTTAAAATCACCATCTCTCCCCCCTCCCTCCCCCCACCCCTTCTAATCCAACAGAATGGACGAAAATTCAATTCGAGCATACGAACTCAAAACATTGACCAAACTCAACCCTTTATCAATTTTGACTCAAATTTCTAACTCAAGGCCTCAAATCCACAATACAACTGGAAATCTGATTCTGACAACTCTCTTAGACTAATTTTCATATTTCAAAAGTAGTGAAATCGATGAAATTCTATTTTGAGACTCAAAACTCCAAAAGATTTCAAAAATAAAAAATTAAGCAACTTAAGCCATTAAAATTCAAAGCTTACCAAAAATATCAACTTTTCACAAAATTCCAAAAATCAACTTTGACAATGATCAAATAAGAATGAGGGCAACTATCGAGAGGGATCAAACAATTTTTTTTTATAAAATACCAAAAATGACCTTGGAGTCATTACAGTCTTGTGAGTTCCTCTTATAAAATTTAACTAGGGTATAAATATAGTCTCGTAAACGATTGTGGAGATGGAAAACATACCTTGATAAATTTACCCCTTCTTTTATGCCATTTAATCTCAAAATTGGACTCAATATCATCATGAAATAATTTGTTTTTCTCCTTAAAATACTTCAATTCTATACCAAATTGATCACCTTTTAGCAACATACATACACACAGACAACCCCCTCATCGTCGACTTCAGGAAAAAGATCAAATTTGCAATGTTAAACAAATAATGAGAAGTGACAAGATTGTAATGTTATGGTGCATTATATTGTTAGAAACTTGATTCGAAGACCTTTAAGTTAATAGGTAGTAGGACCTCTAACTCTTCATACATTGAAATCAAGTTAGACCTATAAACTCCTTAAACCTTGACATAACTTCATTTATATGGAATATTTTGCCCCTTAGGCTCCTGCACAACTCGGTCCTCCCATAGTCGGGTATATTCTCCGATGATTACACAATTGCATACTAAACTGGGAGCACGGGGCATTACAAACTTTGTATTCTCAAATCGGATTGTATTTGTAATCGTTCATTTTATTCTATGTAATTTGTGAAAAAACATACAAAATAGTGCAGAAGGATCGAATACATGACTTTACAAAAGCAAGTCATCAAGAAATGGTAGGTTGAACATCCCAGAAGCTAGAAGAAATGCAAGAATCCACATTGGTAGAATCCATTGAAAGACAGCAACTAAAATCTGTTTTCCTGTGACAAGGTATTTGTTAAAAATACTACAAGGAAGTAAACACACGAAAAGGGATTAACTAATTAATTACCAGCAGAGGCAGATGCGGGTTGAGTTTTATGAATAAGCCATTCACCAGTTTGTCTTAGCTTCTTCTCGACATCCCCTTCATTCTCCCCAACAGAATCCATCAAAATTGAATCAAACAACGTCTTGCTCTCCTTTGCATTCCTGCTGGTATCTCTATCTCTGAAGATGCCAGCACCAATGGCTCTTTCGATCTCTGCAACCGAGAGTTTCCTTTGATTCTGCTCAACTCTTGTTTGGCTTTTGGGGAATGGAGGTTTTAACTTGCCAAGGAGAGGGTCAGTGGGTGGTAGAGATGAAGAAGATGCAACGATTGTGGACAGGGACATGGAGACACACTTTACTCCAACCATTTTTGGTTATCTCCTACTCCTTATCTTCTTGCAAATATAACTTGGGACAAAATACCTCTTCTTTTCTGGATAACATGCTTTTGTTTTTTTTTAAATAATTTTTGTATTATGATTAAGGGGTACAACCCAACATTTTCCCAAAATAGAGAAATCGAAAATGGAACCCCTATTAGTGGCCAATATTATGCATCATATTCAGTGAAATTCCACAAGTGAGATCAAAAGAGGATAAAATATATGCAAACCTTACTACTACCTCATAGAGACAGAAATAATCTCTCTTCCCTTTTTCTTCAGGACGGGATTTGGCCAAAGATGAAATTGAGGTATAATTAACTTAATTCTTACTACCTTCTTTTATAGCAATAACTAACAGCAATACTTGCACTTTCAAAAGTAGTGCAGGTGGAACGAAAATTATAGTGTCCAAGGGCCCAAGTACATTTCTCTCTGTATGTTTAAGTACTTGTTTTTGGCTAGAAAAGATAAGCTTGAAGACTAAATACGGGATTTTGTATGAAACAAGGAGAGAAAAATCGTTCTATTTTACAACTGGTAAAAGCATTTAGCTCAGTTCGTTTATGTAGGTAATGTCCTAAGCAATCTCAGAGCTCGCACCCAATGTGACCTTTCAGCTAGTACAAGTCTTCTCAAAATTGGCACACCTCCGGCAGCTATAATTGCAACATGATTCTCATTATCCATACTCAAGTTATATAGTATTGCTAGAGCTGCTTCAACTGCTCGCTCGCTGCCATTTTCGAGCACCTTCACCAACGGAAATATCCCTCCCTCTGCAGCCACTGCTTTTGTGGAATGCACAACCTCTTCAGAGATTATTCCGTTCAGTTCTACAACAGAAGCCTCTACTACTTCTGGTGAATATGAGGTCTGTATCTGTTCAATCAGCCTTGGGATCGTCTCATAAACAGTTACCTCTAAGTTGATCGGGTTAACATAGTCAAAATTTGAACCAGAGAGATGGCTTAGCTTCACAAGACATGCAGCAACCCAGTCTTTGTGGTAAAGAGGGATGTCAGATTTGAGAACCTTCCGCAGCAATTTTGTGAAATGAGATGCATTTACTTTACGACAGAATTGCTCAAAGTCCAGCAGTTTTGTAAGTAACCGGGATGCTGCAGATATCGCTTGACCTGCCTCTTCTACCTCAAGGGCATGTAGTTCAGGGTTCTGCATATCTATTTCAGATTCTGTATCTACAATACAATAGTTGAATCCAGTTAGTTATGTGCAACAACAGGAGGAAGCAATAGAATTTAATGAAAATATTCTCTGGTCATGAGATTATTATTTTAGCATAAGATCTTCATACCACAAAATAAAAACAAATGACTAAATTTCATCATGATATCCACCATCCTTCAAGTTTTCTTCCTTTAACCAAATAATAACAGATGGGATCCCTACAAACACCCCATCCACCCAACAAAGTTCTATTAAATTGTTCACGTGTCAAAATTTGCATAGTCATTGGTACTACGTGAACTAGACTCCAAAATGCTGGTTATGCTATCAGAGGCAGACAAAGTATTTGAAATTTATGGGTTCATATGACGACCTTAGGGTCTAGACTAAAGCTACTGGGTCCCATAAACCTACATATCCTACTGTGGATCTGCCTGTACATGCTTATATAAACCTAAAGACAATAGTAAGGACTCCTGTAAGTTTCTGCAGCACTTGAGTGGAACACACTGGCCCACAAATGCCATGTCTCAGACAAAAAGATTAATGCAGATCACAGACTAGTGAATTTATCTTCTAGTTTCAGCTAGAACGATTTTACTGACCTGACTTAAAGAATGAACAGGTAACATATGTAAGAATTTTCAAATCAAATGAACTGGTAACATATATAAGAATTTTCAAATCATCTGTAATTCTACAGGTTTTACTCAGTTACAAAAATCAACTTGTGGTGGTTAAGATTTAACATTTCCACCGAACT
>DF358935.1:0-33606 GCA_000787875.1 Solanum virginianum | reverse complement strand
CGAAGGATGGACGTTCAGTTCAGTACTTCAATTTCCGCATTGTATATACCAAATACTGAACCGTAGATTGTCCAGGTCGATTTAAGTCACAACCATCACACTACTCTGTGCTACAATGCCCAAGTATTTATCCAATTAAATTGGGCCAACTTAACATAAATACTTAAAAAGACTTGGTTTTCCAGTTAACCGAAATACCAATACCTTAAGACTGAAAACCAAACTAAATAAAATTGAAACCAAAACTGATTGAAGAATCAAATCAATTCAGTTCAGTTTGGCCCACTTTTTCCGTTTTTTCGATTTTATGCCCACTACTACCTGGGTCACTTCTTGATTTGATCTATCCCATCAAGGTCCCACTCTTTCTTGCACTACAACAGCTCTTCAACAAAAATTCAAGAAGCTTTGAATAAATTCTTGAAATCTTGAGGATCAACCCTACCATTTCAGACCTTCTAGTAATTTGAGAAGTTCATTTGAACAACTTTTCCAGTAACTTTTTCGGGCAACCAAAGCTACGTCAGCGTTTCCACATCATATATATATTTTTTGAGAAAGGTATGTTGTATTCCCCAGCATTAAGGATATGCCGGAGACCTCCAAAAATCGGTTCCAACACGAGAAAAAACAAAAAAAATAGGTGTAATAGATTACAGAGCCTATAAAATCTGAAATTTGTGCAGCTTCTTCTATCACTTCTTATTTACTCCAAAAATAAAAAGTAGTCAAGCAGTTCCATTTGACTTTCTCAATTGAATTAGCCTGGTTCCAAAAGCATCTGCTATTTCTTTCTTTCCATATAAACCACCTAATGCATTCTGTAGTATATTTCTCCATGTGCATAGACTTCCATTGAAAAATATAACTTGGATTGGATGTTTTTGGCTCAAAAACAATTGATTGCAATTCGAACAAGTGATAACCACAGAACCTTTGACAGGTAAGGTCAGCAAGTTTAGGATCTAATTGGCTAAACAAGCTAAGGATTAGATGAGAAAAATTTAGGAAGAATTAAAAAGATTGATGCTCAATTGTGTAGTCATTTATTTAAGTCTATTAACTCAAGGTATCCCTTTGCTCGACCATTCTAGACTTGTCTATTAATTTGGGGGAAGGCTAGTGCTTTACACACAAATGACATTTCTTGCTTTTATAATGTGACTTTCTGATTGACATTCATTAAAAGTAGTAGAATTTAGATTTGTCTAACTACCTTGGACACAGACCAGACAGATGTAGAATAGTATAATGAGTCAATGTCTGCTACTGCAAGTAGTAATGAACAACTGGAGCAACATCTGGAGAATTTTTTCATTCTTAGCACCTGTTGAGCTTCAATTTGATCTTGATTTGATGCATGACCAAATCTTGGTTTGTCCTACTGTTCCTACAGGGTGATTTGTGCTGTCATTTACCAAGGCTTGCCGCACCACTGACTACACCAGTTTCCATTCCTCTCAGTCACACAATCACAACACACTGATATCAGTAGACTCTTCTGTCCTAGCATCTCAAACTGAAAATCATTGGGATAGCATCCCAGACTAAAGTTCAAAAATGAAAATCATTTGGAAAATATCAACAGAAATGTAGCTTTTGTCATAAAATTGGTCATATTCATGAGAAGTACTGCTCTTTTCCTGATCGACCTCCTAACACAGCTCATGTTACTCAGACTGAGTCCACGGGTAACCTAACCAATCCAATGTTCTACTTATGTGAAGGGGAATATAATGACTTGCTTTTGTATCAGATATACTTTGCAAGTACCAAGACATCTTGACAAGTAGCTTCAGTTGCACAAACAGATAATTTTGTTTCTTTTGCACAGTTCACCTTTCACCCTCCTTGACTTTGAATAATGTTCTTTGATTCTCTTCGTCCCTAATTGTCCTTTTAACCTTATATCAGTCAATCCTTTGGCTAGCACCTATTGAATGTTTGCTTTAGAACTGTTTAAGTTTTTACTTCAGTAATTTTATTAAGATAGACCTAATCAACTTGTTAGCTCGTTTACTTGGGAGTTGAATTCTGTTTGAATTTTGAATAAATAGTATTTTATAGACTTCAGGAATTTAGCATTTCAAGCAGATCTTTTTGCTTATTTTAGGTTTAGAAGTTAGTTGTTTTATCATAAATTGTACTTTTATACTGCAGCAAAAATCAATCAATCATTCAACTTCAGTTTATAAGTTTTCTTTCTTGTCTTTTATTCCTTTAATATTTTTATTCATTCCCAGCAAATTCTTCTTTTTAAAACCAACAATTGGTATCAGAGCCATTTTTCTTGAGGGACCTGTGAGTGAAGAGACGGATTCTGAAAATATTTTCCACGAATGGCTCCATCTGTTTTTGATGGTGGAAATTATCAATTATGGGCTGTAAGAATGGAAACTTACCTGGCTTCTACCCTAATACGCAACCTCCAATGGAAACTTACCTGGAGGCTCTCGATCTTTGGGAAGCTGTAGAAGAGGATTATGAAATTAATCCACTGCCAAATAATCCCACCATAGCTCAAATCAAGAGTCACAAGGAAAAGAAAACAACGAAGTCTAAGGCAAAGGCAACTTTGTTTGCTGCTGTTTCCACAACTATTTTCACAAGAATTATGTCTCTCACATCACCAAAGAAATTTGGGATTATCTGAAGAAAGAATATGCTGGAGACGAAAGAATTCGAGGAATGCAGTATTGAATTAAACAAAAGGAGTTCGAGTTGCAGAGAATGAAAGACTCTTAACAGTCAAAGAATACTCAGATAGATTGCTTGAGATAGTTAACAAGGTAAGATTACTACGCACTGAATTTAAAGATTCAAGAATTGTTGAAAAAAATTCTCATTACAGTGCCTAAAAGATATGAAGCATGTTACCTAAGAAAATACACAAGTTCTGTCCAAGATTACTTTGGTAGAATTGTTAAATTCTTTTCCGGCACAAGAGCAAAGAAGACTTATTAAGGCAAGATGGCATGGTTGAAGAAGCCTTAGCAGCCGGCCATAAAACTCAAAACAAGGGTAAAAATTTCAAATATTACCCACCTTACAAGCACTGTGAAGAAATGGGTCATCCACCATACAGATATTGGAAAAGGCTAGATTCGAAGTGTAGCACGTGCAATCAGCTTGGCCATGAAGTGATTTGCAAAAATAAATTTGAGAACCATGAAGTAGATGCATGGGTGGTCAGAGAATAAGAAGAACACCATCATTGTGTTGCAACATGTATCTCAAGTAAAGTTTTAACAAATTTCTGGCTGATTCAGTGGTTGCACTAATCACATGACTTATGACAAGAGTTTGTTTAAAGAAATAAAGCCTACTGAAATATCCAAAGTTAGGATCGGAAATGGTGCTCAGATTCTTGTTGAAGAAAAAGGAACTGTTGTCATCAAAACAAGTTCAGGTAATAAGACAATTTCAGATGTTCCTTATGTACCTGATATTGATCAAAACTTGTTGAGTATTTGCCAGTTGGTAGAAAAAGGATACAAAGTTTCTTTTGAGGATAAGCATTGCTTCATCATTGATGGTGTTAGAAAAGAAGTTTTAAACATTAAGAGGAGAGGTAAACATTTTTTATCTGATCTAATGGAAGATGTTTCTGTAGAACATGAAAAAGATCGTAGGCCGAAAAAATTAGAAGATGATCCTCAAATTGAAAAAGCACAAGAAAAATGCAAACCTGCTAGGTTCAAAGGAGCTTTAATTGCTCCTAAAAAAATTGAAGCAATGGAAGAGTTATCTATATTTCATGAAAATAAAATGGGTAAGTTCATGTGCAAGATGAAAATGGAAGACATGTCAAAAAGATTTAGTACTCAAGGGTTGCATTCAAGACGAGAAGTGAATTTAGTTCACCACAAGCCCAAAGATAAATTTGCAGATTTATTCAGAAGATCACTTTTGGTTATCAAGTGTGAAGATCTCAAAATAGAAGATCAAAATTTTGCAGTTCCTAAAGCAAGGAGTGTTGAATGTTTGCTTTAGAACTGTTTAAGTTTTTAATGCAATAATTTATTAAGATAGACCTAGTCAATTGGTTAGCTCTTTTAGTTAGGAGTTGAATTCTGTTTGAATTTTGAAAAAAATAGTATTTTATAGACTTTAGGAGTTTGGTATTTCCAGCAGATCTTTTTGCTTAGTTTTAGGTTTAGATGTTAATAGTTTTATTACAAATTGAACTTTTAGACTGCAGTAAAAATCAATCAATCAATCATTCAACTTTAGTTTTTAGTTCTCTTTCTTGTTTTTTATTCCTTTAATATTTTTATTCGTTTCCTGCAAATTCTTCTTTTTAAAACCAACAGCACCCTAAACTGTTTAAGATCATGCTTTATTGACTCTATTATTACACAGGAGCAATAGAAGGATAATTAGTGCAGTGCACTAGTCGCATTGGACTATATAACCTTGTACTGCCTGTTTCTTCCGCAAATGATGATTTATAAAGACAATAAAAGTAACAAAATAAACGACGGACAATAACAACACAATATATCAAGACACGACTACCTTTACTAACCTACTATATCACAAGGCCAAACATCATCCTTCCCCTAATAGTCGTCTAACCTTCTACCCTAATACGCAACCTCCACTTCTTTCTATCTAAGGTCATGTCCTTGATGACATGAAGCTACGGCATATCTTGTCTAATCACCTCCCCCATCCCCCCACCCCCCAATACTTTTTCGGCCTACCTCTACCCTTCGGCGTAACCCCTAATCGAACTTCTCGCACCTAACAGGAGCATCAACACTTCTTCTCTGCACATATCCAAATCTTCGCAGTCTCGCTTCTTCCATTTTGTCTGCCAAAGAGGTCACCCATAACTTCGATCTTATTCCCCCCGGGTATAACCACACATTCATCTCAACATCCTCATCTCCGCCACCTGCATCTTCTAAACATGTGAGTTTTTGATTGCCCAGCACTCCACCCCATATAGCAAAAATGGTCTAACCACCATTCTGTAAAACTTAACTTTAAGTTTAGGTGGTATCTTCTTATCACACAATACTCCAATGGCAAGCCTTCATTTCGTCCATACTGCCCTAATACAATGTGCGACATCATCGTCAATATCGCCACTACTCTGGATGATGGACCCAATATATTTAAAATTCTCTCTTGGGAATAGATTGAGTGGCAAGCCTCACTTCAATGTCTGTTTCATCCCTCACAACACTGAATTTGCACTCCAAGTATTCTATTTTGGTTCAGTTTGAACCCTTTGGATTCCAAAGTATGCCTCGAAACCTCCAACCTATTATTAACTTTATCCCGAGTTTCATCAATCAGTACTATGTCATCTGCAAATAGCATACACCATGGAACCTCTTCCTGAATAGACTGTGTCAGCTCATCCATTACTAACATTTTGCTTGGATGGTTATCATATATTGAAGGTATGGTATTGTGTTGTAATGTATTGTATTGTATCGTACTGTATTGTTTCAATGAATACAATGTTTGGATAAATTGTATTGTTCTCCGTCATTACATAATGTCATATATCTATAATTTGAATAATAAACCTATTAGAAATTATAGAGTATGCGGTAGATACCATGAAAAAATAGGATAAAGGATAAAATGAAATTATTAAATAATAAATAAAGTAAAATATGAGAAGAAGATACTAAAGTGACGACACAACCACACCAAATCGGTCGTTAGACAAAATGGGTCTTTTCGTCATTACCTAACAATGGATTTAAACGATACAATACAATGAAATTTCAGTAACAATCAAAACAAACATTGTATTTAAACTAACAATACAATACGATACAACGGGTAACAACCATCTAAACAAAGGATAAGGCAGAAAGAAAATGGCTCAACACAGATCCTTGATGAAGTCTCACCTCAACAGGATAATACTCTGAGTCTTTTCTCACCATTCTTACCCGAGTTTTGGCTCCGTCATACATGTCCTTTATCGCCCTAATATACACCATTGGAACAACTTTTGCCTCTAGACACCTCCATAGACATCCCTCAAAACTTTGTCATAGGCCTTCTTAAGATCAATGAACACCATATGTAGGTCCATCTTTCTTTCCCTATATTTCTCCACTAGTCTCCGAACAAGATGAATTGCTTCAGTAATTGACTGCCCCGGCATGAATCCAAATTGATTCTCTGAAATAGACACTCTTTTTCTCACCCTCATCTCCACCAGTCTCTCCCAGACCTTCATTGTGTGGCTTAACAACTTGATACCCCTATAATTATTACAGTTTTGAATATCACCCTTGTTCTTGTACAATGGAACCATTGTACTCCTCCATGCATTGAGCATCTTAGCAGTCTTCAAAATAGCATTTAACAACCTAGTCAACCACTACATACCATCCTTGACCATGCTCTTTCAAAAATCCATCAAAATCTCATCGAATCTGATTGCTCTCCTTATGTTCATCCTACTAATAGCACCTCCAACCTCCTCTGCTTTGAAACACCTGCAGTAACCAAAATCTTGATGGCTATCGGAGTGCATCAAATCACCAAGCTCAATATCTATGTCCCCTTTTCCGTTTAAGAGTTTATGAAAGTAAACTTGCCACCTTTGCTTAATGGAAGTCTCGTCTTACCCTCTTCATCCTTGATACACTTCACTTGGTCCAAGTCGCAAGCTTTTGTCTCTCTCTTTCGCGAGCCTATACAATCTCGTCCCCGCCTTTTTCACCTAGCTCAACATTCAAGCATTCAAATGCTACCGTCTTAGCACTCGCGACAGCCGTCTTTGCTCCTGTCTTCACCGTCTTATAGATATCCTTAAGCCTTCGTTTTTCATCCTCATCCATACACTCCAACCACTTGTATAGGAAATCTTCTTAACTTTCACTTTGCCTTGAACTTCTCTATCCCACCACCAATCACCTTGAGGTCCACCAAAGGTCCCTCTCGATACCCCTAGTACCTCAGTAGCTACTTTTCTACTGCAACCAGCATTAGTGTCCCACATGGTGTTCACATCTCCACTACTACTCCAAGCCCCCAAACTACTCAATTGTTTCCCCATCTCCCAAGAAAGGGCAGGAGTCAGGCCTCCCCATCTAATCCTTGGTTCGGCATAAATAGCCTTCTTCCTCTTTTCCCTCTTATTCTCTAAGTTCATCTCTAGAAGCCTAGTTGAGTGAAAATATTTTCACTCGAAATAACCTTGCAATTATTACAAAGGCTTATATAACCCTTCCAGAGGAGTAAGTAATCAATCTAAGTCTTAGCTACCGTACTACAAAAGGTAATTAAGTGATTTTCCCTCTTCGGGAAACATGAGTTAGCAATGACCAACTCAAAGGCTTAGCAAAATCCATGAGAGACGTCCCACCTCCATTCCTCTCCCCAAAACCAAAGCCTCCATGAACATTGTCAATGTCAAAATCGCTAGAAACTGCACCGATATGCCCATTAAAATCTTCCCCCAAATGAAGATTTTTTTTTGCCCGGTATACCTCTCACAACCTCATCCAAATCCTCCCAAGAGAGCTTTTTGACTTCCTCATCCAGGCCCACTTGAGGCACATAGGCACTAACTACATTCACTATATGACTACCGATCAAATCTGTTAAAAAAGCAATAGCCTGACTTGACCTGTGAATATTACCAAACAGAAACTTGAGTGCATGCCCAAATTTACTGGTAGAGGTCAGCAAGGGTTCCCAAATTTTGATATAGAAAGTAGAAATTGTTATTGTTGTCTTAAATACTGTTCCAGCAACAACTATATGATTGTCATAAGATGATCATGAAATTAATCTCATTTTTAAATGGAAGACAATTGCATGTCTCACCTCACTGATCAGAATTTCATTTTTAACTAATAAATAGAAGGGTGATATAATAGTTAGTGCAATAAGATCAGAAGACTATTTTAATCATAAAAGAGTGGATCACCAAATTGAAATATCACCCTTTCCAAAACTTTCAAACCAAGGACCTTGGTTGATTAAGGTACTTACTAGGTTTTGAGGTTACTCAATCCTAATCACAGATTACCATCTCAAGAAGGAAGTATGCTCTTGATATTCTTGAGGGGACAAGAATGATCGACTGTAGGCTTATTGATACTCCAATAAGCCTAAATGTAAGTTTCGCCTGGTCAGGAGAGCCTCTTACTGATCCTAGAAGATATAGGAGGTTTGTGGGCAATTTAAATTATCCGATTGTGAGTCACCTGATAATTGCAAGTCGGTTCTTGGATTCTCCTTGTGATAGTCAAAATGCAGTACTTCATGTCCTTCAATATTAAATTTTTAAAAAATCATTTATATAAATGCAGTAATTCATGTCCTTCAATGTTAAATTTTTAAAAATTATTTATATCCTTTATAGAAACTGCTCCAGGAAAAAGATTACTACATGAAGATCGAGGGCATGAGCAAATTCCTCGAAATACTGAGATTTGACAGGGTCACTATCCAAAAATGATCTACCTCTGAATACTATGTTCTAGTTGGGGCAAACTAAAAAACAGAATGATCTTAGAAGACCAGGTGCAAAAGCTGAATATTGAGATATGGCAGTACCTACATCTGAACTCATATGGATCAAACAATAGCACAAAGAACCAACATTTACGAGATCTATTATGCTGCACTAAAAGTGTTCCATGAGAGGATCAAACAAATGGAAATTAATTTATCACTTTGTAGGAGAAAAGATATTCTCAGGAGACATTGACTCAAAGTTCATAAAGTCAAATGATAAACCTGCAAACTATATACATTGTCACTAATCAGCCCCAGAATGAATTGTATATGTAGCAAGCTTGGTACATACGATTTGTATGCAGTCTTGAAGGAACATGTTGGAATCTTATAAAGATAGTATATATTTGTTAGGATCAATTAGATTGAATAATGCACTGTAATTATATAGTTAGTTAGAATGTCTTTCCTTTCTTCAAGCAATGTTCTCTCTCAATTTTTCCTCTCTCACACTCACAAAAGAGAAATACAAACAGTAATATTGTGAGTTTGCTGAGCATATTTAGGGAATTAAAGTATAGACGATGGGACAAGCGAAAAAATTGGAAGGAGGAAATTGGAATTGTACCTAGACCAGAGAGAGTTTGCTGAGCATATAGTTAGTTGGAATGTCTTTCCTTTCTTCAAGCAATGTTCCCTCTCAATGTTTCCTCTCTCACTCACAAAAGAGAAATACGAACAGTAATATTTGTGAGTTTGCTGAGCATATTTAGGGAATTAGACAATAGGACAAGCAAAAAAATTGGAAGGAGGAAATTGGAGTTGTACCTAGACCACAGAGAGGGAGAGAGAATGAATAACCTCATTGATTCAGAAATTGGTATGTGAATGATAATAATTCGGTGTAGATGGAAGGTAAAATGTTGTGGATCACAACTGTATCCAGAAATATAACTAGTACATGCTTCAGGTGAACTGGAAAAACTATTAACTCTAAGTTGGTGTACAACTCGAGGCCTAAATGCCAGAAAAGAATGTCCTACCCTCCTACTATTGGTAGTGAGGCACTACATTTGAAATTCACACATTGATGCTACTTCAAATCTAACAGAAGAACATGGTTTCCTTCTTCGATATGGTATTCTCCAGAAATTTCGTAAGACTTCTTGATTACCATGTTATATTGAACAGAAGCAGTGTCAAACTACTACATACTTCAAAGAGGGACCAAGTGACATATTGACAGGAAAAAAAATGAGAAACAAGCATACTTTCTAAAAGACTTGGTCTTGATGAGGATTAGGGTGAGTAGTCTCTCATACCATTTAAAGTTTTCTGCTGGAAAACAGCATCTAGACCAGTTTCTACGTCAATGGACAGGAGCTTTTCCATGCATGGCTCAATAACTGTAGCGAACTCAAGAGCGTCCTATCATTGCCTTGGTGGTTTCTTTTTTTTTGTTTGCATTATTATCCTCAATATTTAATCCAAGAAGTAAATTGGAGGCACCATATCTTGAAGGTTTTGGTTTTGGAGATGATGTCCTCATGATATCAACTAGGTGAGATAGAACAGTAGAATCTAAGAGATCCACCACATTGGCAGTTTCAAATCTGCAAATATGAAATGTGAGTTTGTTCCAACCATGAAATAGTTAGTAGATTTATATTATATCTGCTGTAACACCAACTAGTGAAGCACTAATACCGTCCTGCATTTCAAAAATTTCAAAACTGCTGCAGATTGACCAAAACTGCTGCAGATTGACCAAACACTCATTTGCAAAAAATTATAAGAAAAATGTCTTTTTTATGAAGTAAAGATAATTGCAAGTAGAACAAATGTTGTTATTATCAAACTTAAACTACATAAATTATATGCATTTACCATGTCAACAAGATCATTTGAAAGAATAGTTTCAGCATAAATTGAGCAGGAACCAAAACTTCCTAGATATGCCCTTTACCATATATCTTATCAGAATATAGAAGGATGATGAAGGAATGAGTCTTTGGACCTTAGAGCATAAATTTAACACATCATTCTAGTCATGAACCCGAAATCTCAATCATGCACATGGATAGATGTAGCAAGTGATTGCTTATATCGTTAAGACTAAAATCTTACAAATAAATATTGTAGGCTCATCAAAAAGAACTGCAGAAGTGATACCACCGAACCAGGTTTTCATGAACTAAGCAACTCAAGGTCATCGTGGAACACATAGATACAAAGGGAAGTAGGTCAAATATGGAAGCAAACATGAAACCTGGTAGTTGATGCAACTTCCACATTTTCATTTCCACTTGCACTTATTGACTCATTAACTGGTCCATTATAAAACTGAACAACCCAGAAAGGAAAGAGTCAGAAAAGTTGTGGAAAGAGTTTGAGCTCCACTAAAAACTAATGACCGATAGATACAGACCTTTGATTTCATTTCTTTGCTAGGATCTAGGATCTGAGTAAGAATGTCCAATATCTGCATAAGAAATAAAATCATTTTACCTCTGTGATACAAGAATCTGACTGATTAACATTTTAGCAGGAAAAAAAATTGCAGTACCATTCTTGTCAAGCTCTTAGAGATCTCTGAGTTACTGAGCAAGTAAATTAAAGAATGCAAAGCGTTTTCTTCTTCCAGCCTTTGGCATACGTCATTACTTCAACGACAAAGACATGAAACAAATATAAATTAGCCAGAGGTGTTCAGTGTATGTTGAACAGAACAGATCAACTTAATTTTAAACAATAGAAAACAGGAACCATAGTGTACAAAGAATTCTGTTCCAAACTCTTTGAAGTTATGGTATGAGCAATCATACACAACATGGAAAAATTGTATTTAACTACAAGAATGAGAGTGTGAAAGTGGTGACAAACTGAAAATGTACTCTTAATTGATGGAGTTAGTAAAAGTCTTGGTGTGTCCGCAGCACCATAATTTTAACTAGTCCTTCTAACTTCAAATTTAACAAATACATTTTTTAAGAGTTTGGCTTAATATCAAAGCGGCAAGAGTGATATACACTTAAAAAGTTGCACATGATGGCAGAAGAATTTTGCCCTCTCCAAAATGCATAGACCAGATCACGATGCCCTTAGAAGTGAAGTCTAAATAAGGAAAGAGCTTTCTGCTAGATATTAAGCAGAAGTTTTAAAACATTGTCACCATTTGCCTCATAACTATATGCAAATTGGAATACAAGAATTATAAGTCAAGTTTTGACAAATAACAGCAAACCTAACAGAATCACAAGGATTGAAAAAGTTGCACAGCAAGATTCTTTTAAGAATTCAGTCCAATACCAGTGCCGTGAATTGTATTTGTTTCAAGGTAAGCACATAATCAAGGAAGAATTCACCCTTTCTAGAGTGAATTATCAGATGATAATCCTTTAACATCAATATTACACAAAATGGAAGAGAACCTTTTCAGTTCACTGCAAAAAGTAAAGTGATGAACCTTACCACAAAGCCATAATCACATAAAGACTTGACTAGATAAGTCATGTGTCACAATTACTACATGGGAGAGAATAACAGGTTAAGAGTTAATTTGATACCTGATAGATAGCCTCTGTATAGCCCGAATAACTGCTAATTTAACAGTGTCACTAGGATGGTTAATTAGCTGAACAAGAGGGTTTATAGCACCTGCTACTTTAAATGAAACCCGCATGTGTTCATTAATAGATGCATCTGCAATGGCATCTGCAGCTCTAGCAATAGCTGACTCATCTTCAAGTCCAAGAATTAATACCAACCGAGCCACACCATCCATCCATGGTAAAAGAGTAAACCTTGGATTTGAAGGAAGTTCACTACTGGATTTATTATCTTCTTCAGTTTCTATTGCCCCAACACGTGCAAGAAACTGTTGTCGAGAGCGTCCTATCATTGCCTTGGTGGTTTCTTCCTCAATGTTTGCATTATTATCCTCAATATTTAATCCAAGAAGTAAATTGGAGGCACCATATCTTGAAGGTTTTGGTTTTTGTTCAATTTTGGTGCCATCAGGCAAAGAGGGCCATGAATGCAGAGCTGGTCTGAAGGACTTGTAGGCAGCTGCACCAACTAAAGGGACCAGAAGAAGACCTTCCTCCATGGTAAGAATCTTGCCATATTCATTTTTTGCAAGTTCCAGCAACGCATTTCTCGCTTCATTTTTAATCACCTTAGACGTTTCCTCCTCATTTTTCAAGAACATTGCCTGCATAGTCCAAGGCAATGAAATTCAGTAAGCTTCAGACTTGCAGCATCAAAGACATTAAGCACCAAAAAATGGATTAAAAAAGCCAGCCCAAAATGTGACATAGATTGTAATCTATATCTATTTATCTATTGTATTGTATTGTATTGTAAAATTGTCAAGTTGTATTCTTCGGCATTAAGGCTATGCTGGCCACCTCCAAAAAGTTTACAGAAAAGGAAAAGAAAGAAACTTACAACGAGCCTATAAAATTCACTAATTGGATTTCCTCTTCTCAAAAACCTAGTAGAGTAATAACTTTCACTTAATCTTCTGAATAGAGGATTTGTTTCCTTCATGGACAATGTATGGACACTCCATACAATCTAACGCATGAGCGGCTTTCTCAATGTGCTTTTGTTTCCAGGATTGTAATTAACCCAGCCATTAATCTCTCGGTAATGGAGTTTGGCAAAGACCAGTTTTTCCATTGTATAGGTGTTTTTTTATCAGTCCATTGTATAGGTGCTTACATCTTATCACTGACATCTTCCAGCAGGTTCATCAATTTCTTGGCTAATTGCTGCCTCCGATATTCAGGAACCATAGTTAATGCAGTTATGTGCCAAATTCTCATGTGGAAAAGCATAATCGTGACTAGTGTATCAATCCAGAGAGAATCAATTATTCTGAGAGGCAAATGAACTTGACTGTATTCACTTCCTTTTTTATTGAGCGTTTTCGTTAATTTTGTGTCATTTATATTTTTATTGATTGCATTCCATTTTTACCTGGTAGAAAATTCAAAAAAAGATTGGTTTCATTATTTTGCAAGAAATAAAGACATTACGGTTGAGAATCATTAAAAGAAAGGACAGAGTGCAAATCACAAAGGAGGATATACGTTAGGGGTGCGAAACGCAATGGACTCAAGATTGGGTGTAGTTTGTCGAAAACCATTTTGTTTTGTAGGTTTACTACTTTTTGGTACACCAGCATGTCGTTTCCTCAACACTGATAAAATTTATTATTTCATAAAAAATTAAAAAAAAAAAGGTTCTCTGTTTGAGAACTTGAATTGATATAAGCAGAAAAGTTCTTCCTAAAGTTCTTCCTAAACGCCCACTCAAGTAAGTCTATCATTCTAGCTATGTGTGTAATGTCCTATACGTCCTAGGACAGTGATAGGTAGCCATTTTTGGGGCATGGCTTTCAAAAATAACGAAACAAAAAATATATCAACTATCACTTTAGTAGGACAACATTTCTAACTGTCCCAAGACTGCCACTCCATGAGACAATTTTTCAGTAGCGACCGAGTCTCTTTTTGCCTTATGGAACTCTTCACCTGCTTTATTTTAGTCAGAAATTTCTGAAATGGCTGCCAAATTCTTCTGAAATAATAAGTCACTATGACGTCCGAAGGTGACAGGAGGAGACAATGTATGTTGAAGGTGGTATAATGAGATGAGGTAAGCCTAAAATTACATTTAGGGAAGTTGTCTCTGAAGACTTAAAATCTCACCAAGAAATGTAGACTTAGTTAAGAACAGAAGACGCAAATGTCTGTATAGAGATAAACATGAGATATAGAAAGCTGCTAACTTGCATTAAAAACAAATTTTTTGTCCTGCTTTTGTACTGGAACACAGAACAGAGCAGCGTGGATCCACAGATTTTTGTATAGCTGATTCCAGCTAGTGTGAATGGATAGTTAATTGATTTCACATAAAATTTTTGCTATTCTGAAACACTCAAATATATTCAAGATCAATATATATCTTTGCAAAAATAAAATGCAAGAATCAATTGGCCTCACCAGTTTTGGAATGACACCTGCTTCAATCATATTATTATGATTAGAAGCAGTCAATGCCAAATTTGCCAGAACCCCTCCAGCTGCCTCCTTCACTTTCACTTCTTCATCCTCCAGGAACTTTATTAGTAAAGGCAGGAGATCAGAGTTGGCAATTTTGTTTCTGAGTTTCTCATCCACAGATAAATTCCATAATGTACATAAGCTTTGCTCCTTCACCTGCAGACATAAATTAAAGCTTTTGCCTCAATGCTTGTGTCAAAAGGACATGAAGACAGTAGAAAGAATGAAGTAGATTTTGCACATCTGAGGATAGCGAAGAACGTCTCAGGACGGCGTTTATCTCTTCTATAGCACCACTCTCTGCCACAAGCTCTCTATACATATTCACTGAGGATATCATCCTTAAAAGACCAGCAGCTGCTTCACAAGCAGCATCAGACTCAGACCTTAAAAGATTCACAGTCAGGTTAATAGAACCTCGAAACTGCATTATCATATCAACACACTGCTTCCCTCCAAGTGAATAGTTCCAGAGACCAATTACCGCCTGTTCTCTCTCTAGAGGGTCATGGTCCAAGCCAAGCATCCGAACAAACAAGGCAATGTAACCATCACCAGTATTAGATGATCTATCATTTATCATATCAACATCCTGGAAATGAAAAGGGAAGATTCACTACACGGTTTCGCAAAAAAAAAATGCATTAACTTGATGGACATAAATCTCTAAAAAAGAGTGAAAGAAAGACCACCATCAATCTCTACAAGATGGATAAGTACACAGTAAGCAAAAATGTGCATTTCGTTATTTTGGATTCTTTGTCTATATAACCAACAGATATGGTCCAATTTGAACCCTAAAATTTCCAATGGGGACTACAAGAATGAATATGATTGACATAAGAAAGACCAATGAGTTTGAAAGCATTACAGCATGATAAGAGTATGCTTCCATTCAAAATACTTGATACAAATATCTCCATGCAATGCCAGCAAAATAGCATTGACTTAGTCTAACCACATCTTGTCTCAAAAGCATATAGTAGTACACTAGTAATTTAGTTTTCCGATATTACCATTCGGCAGTCAATCATTTGCACTTCTATTGAACAGCTCTATATATACTTAGTAGGACATCAATATTAATCAGTTGCTGCCAATAGAGCAATAAAAGACTATTCATGGAACTCCCGAAAATGATAAAACAGGAAATCTCAAAAATTTTGAATTGCAAAGGTACTGGAACAAACTTGGTTTATCTAAAAAGCAATAAGAAAGAAACAAAAATGCAAGCAACCCAGGATACAGACTCACCTGGTGAGGGTTAACATAAACTTCACTCCTTCCGTCATTGGAACACGACGTGGGGCTGAACCCATGACCATGATTACAAAAAAAGGAGCTTGGAAAGAATGAGGGATTATAAGCTTTTTTCGTTCTAACTGCGACACTAATTCCTACTGGAGTTTGTATTAGTCGTTTAACCATATAATTGGGTGAGTTGAGCAACAACTGTCCCCCAATTGATGTTATCATCTTCAACCGCAACTTGAGTATACTGGAGACCAAATTTCCCAACTCTTTCAAGGGCTAAACCTTAGCCTGTTACAAAGCCACTGATCTCACCCAGTAGATGGACAAGCCACTTGAACTCTAGAGCTTTCTAGAATATTGAATTTGGGGTAATGTGACTGGTTTGTTTGGAAAGTATCTTTGTAATTGGAATTTTTGACCAAACTAAGCTATAATGTAAATCAATTTACTAAAATAATACATTTTTTAAAAATTTTATAAAATTAGTATAAACGTATTTGATAGTAACAATTTAGGTAACAGGAAGAAACTGACAGTGTTAACGAATAAACTATATTCAGAGTAACGTTTTACTCTTAAAACGTATAAAACGTTACTCACAAGTACGTTTTAAGAGTAAAACATTGTTGCGAGTAACGTTTTAAGAGTAAAACGTTGCTGTGAGTAACGTTTTAAGAGTACAACGTTACTCACAGTAACATTTATTAAGAATCCAATCACAGATCCTGTCAAAAAAGAATTGAATCCTGCAAAGTAGGGGAATCAAATCAATACAGTTATAAAACGTAATTGACAGTCACTTTTTAGGCAGTAACATTTTAGCTTGAAAAAGTGACTGTCAGTTACAAGACTCCTTTAAAGTGATATTTTCTTTATTTTTCAAATTGATCGTGTGTGAGATTATAAAATGGAGGTTCTTTTACCATGTCTGGACATTGTTGAATATTATAATAAAGATTTTTACATGTGAGTTGGTTGGTTTGTTGCATTGTTGAATATTATTCAAAAAAATTCATCAGGTATGATTAAATAAGTCAAGTTAATATATTTTATGATGTTAAGGATTTACTATAACTCTAGATTTATCTTTTTTATTTACTAATTATTTTAAAAAAATATTTTTATGTGTAGGATAAAAATGGCAAATTTTGAACATCATGTTATGGTTGTTTTGTATTGGGGTGGCGAAATAATTACTGATATGAAGGGATTTAGGTATTCTAAATGTGCTAAAGCGATTATTAGTATGTCTACCTCAACTAACTATGTCGAATTGGTTGGTTTGTTGCATGAGAAAATGAGAACAAATAGTGAAAATATTCAAATGGATATTTCTGGAAAATATTCAAATGGATATTTCTGGAAAATATCCATGTTCAATTCAAAGCAACAATATGAGGTTCATTGAGTTTAATATTGAGAATGACCAATTTTTGGTACAATTTTTTTTCATACCTCAAAAATTTGCGGATAAGGTTGATATAAATATTTTGGAGATGTATATAAAGATCAAAAAAATAGACCAAAATGATGTAAATTGACTCAAAATTATGAATTTGCCACGGTTAGTTAACCTCGTTTTGCAGAACCAATTGTTCAACCATCATTCCAGAGATTGTTGATGCATGACTATCGATCATTTGATGAAAGCTCAAGTAGCCAAATGCATAGTAATACTAGCCACAGAGAATATGATGTAAGGTAAAATAACAACTTTATATTTAATTAAATTTTCATGTAATAATTTGATAAGAGAAATTTTTATTGTCAGAATACAAAAATTATATCCTATGAATAGAAGAACTGACCTTTTAGAGTACAAATTGTCACTTTTAAAACAAGCTTCTATATTCCATTATCTTGCTAAAATTTAAAACTAATATATTTTTTTCTCAGGAATAATGAGACAAATGTTGATCTATATAATGACGTAAATACTGAAATTAGTGATGAAAGTTCAGAAGAAGATGAACCTTCACAAGATGATGATGATGAGAGTGAACCTGATGAAGATATTGATGATACTAGAGATTTTTCTCAAAATGATACTAGAGTAAGTCTTCCTAACCAATATGAACAGGGTGCGTTTGAAATGCAAAATCATGATATACCTTATTTTAGGACATTGGAGAATGAGGAAGACATTTTCATGTCAACATGTGAATCTGAGATGGAATATTGTTCTGTGTGATTTGAAGAAGCCAAAAAAAAAAGACCTTAAAAAAGGTATGTTTTTTAGTAGTAAAGAAAAAATGAAACGAGTCGTGACAATTTGGAGTTTAAAAAAAGTAAAGAATTCAAGGTGGTAACCTGAACCAACAGTCTATGGGTTGTAAGATGCAAGCTTCATAATTTATTGGGTTGCTTGTGATTTCTTCGAGGCCGAAAGGTTGGAGATAACCTTTAGAAGATAGGAAAATATATTGAAAATCATAGATGTGAGACCGAAGGGCTTTCTAGAGGCCATGCCAACCTAAATACCAATTTGATTGCATCTTTATTTCTAAACCAAATTAAACAAAATCCTAAGTACTTGGTGGTAGATGTCATTTCAAAGATTCATAAAAAGTTTGGCAATCAAGTGACTTATAGAAAAGCATGGCTTGGACGTCAACGCGCATTTCAAATGATTTATGGTGACTTTGAGAAATCATTTAGTGATTTGCCAAAATATTTTGCAGCTTTTCAACACTTTAACCATGGTACAGTTGTAGAATGGAAACATGAAAAGTCTATGAGTTCATTAGAGGTAAAAACTTTTAAATTTTTGTATTTTGGGCTTTCAAGTCATACATCGATGAATTCCAAACATGCTGCCCTGTTATTTTAGTAGATAGAACTCATATGTATGGAAAATATGAAATCAAATTACTAATTGTTGTTGAGATTGATGAAAATGATAACATTCTTCCTCTAGCGTTTGCTATTGTAGATAAAGAGTCTAAAGAGGCATGGAAGTCATTTTTTAAAAATTTGAGCGCACATGTGATAAAAAGTAAAGAAGATATATGTGTTATATTTGATAGGGCAAAAGGAATCTTGTCTAGTTTGCAGGAGTTACGGGGATTTCAAGAACCTCGAGCCTTTCATCGATTCTGCATAAGGCATCTTAAAAGCAACTTTTAATCTAGATTTTCAAACAAGGACTTCAGTAGATTGATGTGGAGGGCTGCTTCAGTCCATCAAAAAAGAAAGTTTGAATCCTTAATGTGGCAAATTAAAGAAGAAAATGTGGAAGCATATGAATATCTCATGGAAGTCCCCTTCGAAAAATGGACTGTTAGCCATGATGATGGAAAAAGATGGGGAGTGTTGACAATAAATCTTTCAGAATCGTTCAACGGATTGCTAAAAAAAGTACGGGGCTTGTCTGTCACTGCTATGGCTAGACTTTCATTGGAGCAAACTGTTAAACAATATACACGTAGGTCTCAAATTGCACATCAACTTCTAGAACAAAATGAGTTATGGATCGAGAGGTTCAAAATGAAGTGGGAGAAAAATTATAAAGTTCAAAAAGACATTTTGTTTTTGATTGGGATATACCCACTGGGGTATACGAGGTTAGATCTATTCAGATTGATGGTACTAGTGGCAATCTTCATTGTGTTTCATTTAATGAAAGAAAATGTGATTGTGAAAAATGGACTAATTTGCACTTTCTATGTTCACATGTCATGAAGGTCACAGATAGAATGGGAGAGCCAGCTAGAAATTTTGTTAGCGAGCATTTCACAATTGAGAATTATATTGTAACGAATTCTGGATCATTCTCACCCGTTGGTCATAAGGCATATTGGCTATCCCCTAGTTTTAGAATGAAAAGTAATGAATTTTATCATCGTCCCTATCGACCAAGGACAACTAGAGTGCCTAATGAGATGGATCGTGGTCCTGCAGTATATGAACGAGCTTGCAGATTATGTAGGCAGACAGGACATGATAGGCGCCGATTTCCAAATCGTAATCAAATTTAAGTTGGTTGTGTTTTAGTTGGCTGAATTATTTCTTGTTAATGTATTAATTATTTTCTAGTCATTCAGAGTATTTTAATGGTATTAATATTTTAGTGGTTGTGTTTTTCTGTTTATGTAATCTCTACAATTTCTATCCGTTTCCTGATTCTTACGTGCAACTTCTGAAGTAGTGATTCAAATATTAATGTCACAAATTAAAAATCAACTTATATTGTTTGAACTAACATAACCAATCCTACTAAATATTGTCTTCAAAATGCAACTCTTCATCATTTTGTAATCTTCCACACAAAAAATTTTTGACCATCGAACGTTATAGTGCATAACCTGAAATAATAAAATTAATGTGTCAAAATAAATGTAAAAATAGGCATTTGGTCATAAGAGATCTTTTTTTTTCCATATAGTCTCACAATTAGGTTAGCATAATCCAACATCAAAGGCTAAAACTGTAAAAAGACGTCCAGGCAAAAAATATGAAGTCATCGAAAAAACCAGAGAGAATATATAACAAAATGTTAACTGTTATGTTTCTTTAATAACTTCAACATTATTTAATGGTGGGGCTGTCTCTGCATTGCATCACAAATTAGACTTTCACAAGATATCCTTGAGACTAAATAAAATTTGAGTTGCTGCAAATCAACCAGAGAACAATTTCACCTTACACTAAGCATCCTATTTGCCCAGCAAAATTCACAAACTAGTGACTAAGGTTCAATATCTTTCTGCATAATTAGTTATAATAGTCCTATGGGTTAAAACATAAAGGTTTCCATCAAGAAAAACTTAAGTCCTAAGTATTAAAATGAGCTTAACACTTTATAAGTGTATCTAGACAAAGCAACCATCTCAGAATCAAGTAGTTCTTAAAAGCACATAAATAGTTCTTTAATTGTCCAAATGCTCTAACACGCCTAAGAGCCAGGCTTGAAAGCTTAATCCAATATATAGATAATATATTGACAGTTCATCTAGCTATCCAATTAAGTAACTTAAAGTAGATACGTTACTCTAAGATTTATCAAACACAGAGTCAGAAATATTTATAAGATACTCAGTCCTAGGCAATAAGCAAGAAAACAATTAATGAAAAAAATCAAATAGCAAGAAAGTTAACAAGCACATGGCTAAATAATTTGAGTTTCTATACATCCCTGAGAGTGAAGCAAGTTCTTGTGACTCAATAAAACAAACTCAACGGGATCTCCTCAACTCAACATGTGCAAGTTCATGCAACAACCAAGCATGTAGAACTCCAGAGTATGATTGGGATTTCAATATGCAAGAAGAAGAAATCCATAGCACAAATATTAAGCTAGTAACGACTAAAATAAATATTTATATGTCGATTTAATTAAATACTCTAAATATTTTCGACCTAATCTACCATGAAAGACAATCGCTAAGTAAATAATCTTTTAACTTGTATAGGTGCAGGGAAAGGGTGTGAAACATGATATAGGTGCTTAGGATTGGTACTCAAAATAAAATAAAGATAACCTGCTTTTGAATTTGTCTTGGATTCATCTTGAAGCTAAGAATTATACACATTAGTTGATGAAACTGACCATTGAATTAACATGATCAGATGCTAAAATGAAAATTGTTCACTAGAAGACAATAATATTCATAGCGGGCTGCTTTGCTTGACAATTACACTCTATTTTGGCTAGTTACTGTACTAAAACTTACACTAGATGTCCATAAACCAAATACTACTTCTGGTTCGAAATTATAGTTATTTTAGTACAAATTGAATTTACTACAAAATGTTTAGTGTCTTAATGACATAAGAAGTATTTATCACTATTTACTATTTTCAAAATATAATTCACTCTTAGTGCTCCAATTAAGAAAAAAATGTTAAAATTCAGAAGACAGCACAAAATTAACAAATAACATGGCAGGAATCTAACTTGAAACTAGCCTTCCTTTGTCTTTCAATCACTAGAGAGACAAATGGAAAAAGTACTAGAAGCTTGAAGCTTCTTTTATAGGTAGGTTTCGAAGGTGATTTGTGGATACAACTAAAGCAAATGAAAATGACTTTGACCATAAACTAAAGGAAGCAGTTAGGAAATTTATTAATAAGGCTAAAATAAAACAAAATTCACCAAATCAAGCAAGTGATCATGATGTATATATTCTTGATGTCAAGGACTCAAGCCCTCATTCCATATTATGCTGTTCAATTAAGAAAGCTAGTTTTTAACCTGTGGCCCTATGACAATAAATGATTGAATTTTATAGGACAAATTCAGGGTAGGTAAATAAAACTAAATAGATTTAAGAAAATCAAACATATCAATGACAATTCCAACAACATACCTCATCATCAAGTAAATTTTGATCAATCTCATAAATAAATACTATATTTAATAATTTACTTACAACAGGTGGAGATTTTCAGCACAGTTCCTGTCAATTTGTGACCAAGCCATCAATATTAACTATCACATGTAGGATTGTAGCATCATTTGGATAAATCAACCACCAGAAATTATCTGCCAAAAAAAGTACAAATAAGTCGACATATTTACTATCACATCAAAGCCATATCATATCAGGAGTTGATCTATCTTTGCTTAACAACTAAAGAAAGGATACTATACATGTAGATCAATTTTCTAAGATAAACAACAATAGCAACAAACTCATTAAAATTTCACAACATGGGGTTTTGGAAGAGTAGAGTATATGCAGATCTTATCATTACCTCATAGAGATAGAGAGACAATTTTCGAAAGACCCTCAGCTCAAAACAATTTTCTAAGATAGGACTTGGAAAAATACCTTGATGTGGTTTGCATCTCAATTATATGTCACCTAGTCAGCCAATTAATCATTCAAGTAACGTCCTAAGAGACTACCATTAACTATGATACCCAAGTTACACACATCTCTTTTTTATGAAGTTAATCCTCAAGAAGCCGACCAAAGCATTAAGTTCAATGAAAACAAGTTCTAATTTGATTTTCGTTTCTAAATATTTTACAAATTCATTATAAAGTTTGATTAGAACTTCAGACAAGAACACAACCGGGTGATGAGGTGAAATAAGCTCATAACACACTCCTTTTCCTTACTAAGTCAAATAACACTTTAAATGGAACTACAAAATTAGAAATACATCAACTATTGTATCATAAAAATAGTAATTTTCATCCTTTTTAAGTGCTGGAAAGTAGTAAGCTAAACTCAAGAATAGACGAGGGAAAATAAAACCATTAGGAACCAGTTTCAAAGCTAGAGAACAGAGAAAGTAACAAGGGGCTGGAATGACTTAAAATACACAAACTCTTGACATAAATTCAATAGTGAGTAACTAAAGGCTAGTTTAAGCTCTTTATTCAAAACCAAATAGAAATAAGTGATGAACGACGGAATCATGTAGCTTGCAAAATTTCAAGAACAAACCAGCAAAGAAATGCATACGAAATAGCAGTATCATGAATGCATCTTTGAGCTTAACAAGTCAGATTTTAGACCGAACGAAAGCAAAGCTCGTAAAGCAGAAGAATTTGACCTAACATGAACTGAAATCCTCTTTTACACAAAACAGAAACTTGAACAGACCTCAGACTAGTGAAAAAAGGTCACAACCATTATTAGTAAACGAAATTTAAATTCATCATAAATGCAGCAACTACCAATACACCCAGCAGAAACATGAAAATTTCAGCATAATATAGCCATCCCAACCTTTATCCAGCTAACTTAGTGAACATAACAGCCCAACAACAGACAACAATTCCAAAACAGTACGTGCTTTGGACAAAATCCGATGTAGAACACATACACATTTGGAAAACAAAACGAGAGAAGTGAATGAGAATGTTACCTCTTTAGGAGCAGGAACTGGTGATGACGAGCTTGAGGATTAGCTTCGACACCACCCACAGAACTTAGTCTATTTTCGAAGCTCGAAGTTTCCGGCTTCAAAAGCTCCTTCGACTTGGGGCAAAGAAGCACACCAAGAAAGGTGATTTTTCCCCACGACTTGGGGCTACTAAGACACGAATTTTACATTAATTTTTCAGTGATTTTTCCTTGTAAAACACACCTGGACAGTGAGGTGAAAGAATAAAATTCTAGTTGCAAGTTTGGAGCTTGTTTCAAGAGTAAGTCATGTTTTTTACTCTCATTTGTTCATGTGAGTTGCCGCTTAATTTTCTTTTATCCATTCTCCATGGTTTCTTTTCACTTATTCAAACATATGTAGTATGTCCACATGTAATGAGCTTAGGGATTAAATCCCTGAAGCATACATCAAAGTAGAATCTATTTTGTCGATCTTTATATTCAAGCAATGTCAATTTGGGGCACTAAATCTCAAATGGTCTTTCATAAAAGAACAATTAATACTCGCTTCTTACCTTTGAGTCGAAAGAACTGAGATGTCCTTCTTCACTAAAACCAAACCATGATAAACAGGATCCAGGAGTCAATGGAAGTCTTTCTATGCGAGGTTGCGCTCAGTCAGTCTTACCACGAACCACCTCTGTTGTTCCATCTTGTAAGGCGGAGAGCTATTGAAATGATTTATACATGTAAAAGAATAGTTAAGCTTTTCTTTAGAAGTTGAATTTATTAGGTTGAATTAACTTTTAGACTAAATGTACCTTTGCACTTTGCCTTGAAATTTCTCGTGTCTCCACTACCTCGGTGCCTTCCATGAGCACCTTCACTAAATAGGAGGTAAAAAGGTAAGTTAATCTTTGCGCATGATATCCTTGGTATGTACTACTTGTTTGAGATAAATAAGAGATAAAATTCTTCTAGGAATGTGTAGACACACTAATTCATATGGTGTACAGAACACTAAAAAAGGCTATTGCAAATAGTGGAACTTCCTGTATTGAGCTTAGACATGTTAAAACACATAGGCTATTGCAAACAAGATGACAAAGTTCAAACTGTAAACAGTTTGCTCAACTATTGATCACTTATATGCTCAAAAAATTTCTTGAGCCGAGAGTCTATCGGAAACAATCTATCTGCCTCCCAAGATAGAGGTGAGGTCTACATACACTACCCTCACTAAACTCCACTTATGGTATTTCAATAGGTATGTCGTTGTTAACCATTGCAAAGAAATCAATTAGTGTTATTTTCCTGAATAATCCGATACCATCATAATAAAGAAGATGCTACATTGAAAAACTCAAATAAATAATATCATAATAATGCTACACTACAAACATGCATATGAAAGACCACGCATTCTGAATGGAGGTTCAAGTAATTCTTAAGAGTAGAAAGAAGCAAATGTCCAGGACAGTGTGATATATCAGACAGAAAAATCAAGAAAAGCTCATGGAAGTTACCATAACAAACTCGACAAAATCTATACGAGTAGAATGATGATAGTCACCAAGTAACCTCAAGCGCTTAACCTGCATTAGAGAAGAAAACCACATGGAGTAAGGACCTTAACTAGGACAAGCACTTGCAGACAAGTTAGGTGAAGCTACAAACCTTTCCGCAAAAGTATTCAAAAAAGAGCTTGACATCTGCTTGAGTGACCTATTTCATACAGATAACAAATCATAAAGCAATATCCCCACAGATGCTCTTCATGACTTCAGTCATGTGAAACAGGGATTACAAACCCAAAATTACCTTCCAGACTTCAGCCATATTCTACCAGAGAATTACTCTTCCAATCAATCATGTCACTGTTGGATTCTCAAAAACCTTTCCAGGGAGTTTTTGGTCTCACTCTTTGTTACCCTTTGCATTTTTCTTCTTGGCGTGCTGGTAAAGATAATGACTCCCTAGAAATTAACGGTAAAATTACTATTATTCAACTAAAAAGAGGAGTAGTTATGTTTAAGAAAACAAGATAAAATCTTTAAAGTACCAGTCCCATAACGCTTCGGAAAAATCGTACGGTTCTCCTTCACTGATGGTTCACCACCTTCGCTTTCATTCTCTACTTCATCATTGGAATCATCCAACTCATTACCTTCTATATCAAGGATATCAGTGGACATTGGCACGGGTGATGAGGTAAAGTTTGGGGCATTCTCAAAATATTGAGACTGATAACCACCAAATACGTTATTAAGTGACGAAAGACTTGAATCCCTTGATATTTGTGGCATCATGTATGGAACAATCTCTGTATTAGTTGGTTGATATGTCATACCTGAAACGCCGGGAGTGAATTCATGAGTGTGACCCCCTAAAAAGGAACCAATATCACAAGTTGTTTGTTCATCTTCTGAGGCTGCTTCATCCATTTCAACAGCCACTCGTCCTCTCTCAATAGCACGCTCCCTCCTACCAGTAACACCACCTTTTCCACGCCTACAAACAGAGGGATGTGAATGATCAGTTTGTACCTCATCTCTTCTATAATTGGCTTGTACACGAATTCTATCAGCCTCGTCCACATACGCCAAGCATCTTTCTCCTTCATTTCGCACCATTGCACAAAACAGGTAAAACTCCTCCATTGATGGCTGGTCACCGAGTGATCTTGCTTGATCAACCATTGAATGAATATAATGCACCTATACAAAAACATAGTCAAAGCAATAGCAAAATACAAGAAATATGACTATTAGTATTTAATTAAACCAAAAGAAATATGAATCACTCACCATTATTTCATATGCTATTGAATTTGGCATATAACCTTCTTGTTGTTCACAATGCGAAGTAGGATTACCAATAACAAGGCGAGTAATGCGTCTGAACCAAATAAGGTAGGGATCATCGTACTGAAGTGGTTCACGATTAACTGGTGCATCACAAATATTTTGATGTTGTTGGTTCCAAAGAGGCAACCATTGCGCATGCTCCAACTCCCAATTTGTATTTGGTCTTCCCCGACGATCATGGTGAAAATGTTGAAAATCAAATGCAAATGGAGTTGATATCATCTGTTTCAACCCAAATTGCCTTGTAATTCGATCAGGCAAGTGAACCTTGGCGACATACCAACAAAAAATTTGAAGCTCTGACACGCCATATGTCTCGTCCAATGCGACAATAGTCAGGAAGACTCTCAATTAAGTCATCAGAATATGGTTCCCAAATAAACTACATGAAAAGAAAAAATAAATAAGTTCCAACTACAATATACAAGAAAATTAAAACAAAATTGATATTACATCATACCTGATCCTCCGTCATGGAATCAAGTGCATCCCTAAACACTTTCAACACATTCTTAGTAGTGTTGGTCCAACTAAAATGTGCGAAACATCTAGTAGCATGTGGACCCCTAGGTAAACCAGCCGGAAAAATATCTCTAGTGTCCCTTTGTGCTGTTACTTGGGGCCTCAGGACAGTAACTCTCTCCCATGCCCAAATCTAAACATAATACATATATATATATATATATATATAATTAGGTAATAAAGCTATAAAAATATTAATAAATGATTTATGTCGTTATTAAGTATACCTGAAGCAGTGGTAAAAATACAAGTATCTCATTTTGGTTACTTTGTGAGGCCTTTGCAGAGAAAACGATACAAGCACGCTAAGGTCGCACTGCCCCAACTGTAAGACCTAATTGCACTGACATCTTCGAGCATGGGAAGGTACATAAGCTTTAAAGAATTGCGAGATGTATCGGTCATCATCATACTAGCAATCATCCAAAACATGTAACATCGAGCCTTTTGATTGACCATGTCTTGTGTTGCCATGTCCGGCAACTGTGGTTGCCTTAGCATATGTGCATTAAGTGCAGTCACCTTAAGGTTATTACAAATGAAATCTTGAGGACTTGGAATGAAGCCTAATAATCTTTGACAAATATTTTGCCAAAGATTTGAATTAGAGCTGGCGAGTCTTACCATATTTGATATGTATTCTTCTCTTCGGTGTGATGAATAATGAATCAATATGGCACTTTAGGTGCAACTGAAAAATAAAATGGCTCTATGGACGCAACGAGAAATAAAATGTCCTTGTCGGCTATGATTATGCAATGGCCCTCTTGGCAACAGAAAAATAAAATAGCCTTGTCGGCAATGAGTATGCAATGACCCTCTTGGCAACAAGAAAATAAAATGCAATGGCCCTCTTGGCAACAGGAAAATAAAATGCAATGGCCCTCTTGGCAATGTATATGCAATGGCCCTCTTGGCAATGAATATGCAATGGCCCTCTTAGCAATGAAATATGCAATGACCCTCTTGGTAACAGGAAAATAAAATAGTCTTCTCGGTAATGAGTATGTAATGGCCCTCTTAGCAGCAGGAAAATAAAATAGCCTTGTCGGCAATGAATATGCAATGGCCCTCTTGGCAACAGAAAAATAAAATGCAATAACCCTCTTGGCAATGAATATACAATGGCCCTCTTGGCAATGGATATGCAATAGCTCTTTTGGCAATGAATATGCAATGACCCTCTTGGCAATGAAATATGCAATGGCCCTCTTGGTAACAGGAAAATAAAATAGTCTTGTCGGCAATGAGCATGCAATGGCCCTCTTGGCAGCAGGAAAATAAAATAGCCTTATCGGCAATGAGTATGCAATGGCCCTCCTGGCAACAAAAAAATAAAATAGCCTTATCGGCAATGAGTATGCAATGACCCTCTTGGCAATAGGAAAATAAAATATCTTGTCTAGCAATAGGAAAATAAAATGGCCTTTCTTCACGATGTATGATAAGATAGTTGCTGGGAATTCGGGTGAGATAGAACTATTTACTCCTCGATTATTCCCTTGTAGATAAAACCTGCAACAAATTTCCCTGTATCCACAGAACATTCGTTAGTTTCATAGTGAATTAATCTGTGTTGATTCTTCGATTGTCTGTTCCTTGTCTCATCTTCTGATGAACCACTTTGATCCCCCACCTCTAGGTAGACAGAAGGTAGAAAAATATACATTTTGGCAGAATATTCGATATGAGAGTAAATCGTTAGAAACAATAAATTTAGAAAAGGTTTTCGAGAAAGATCAATGCCAATTGTCATGTTACGTAAAGCTTAGATGAACATATTCGGCTTTTGGACATGGATCCCTTGATGTGTTGCGGTTGTCTCTGAATCCCTGATCAAGCTGAGAATCCTTAAGGCAGCTTTCGGACTTGTGACGATGCTTAATGAAATTTTGAGGGTGACCTCAAAATTTCTATCCCAGTTAGATGTTGTTAGCGATTGATAACTTATCTCTCAAAATTCTCTCCCAGTTGAAGTTTTACCATGTTCTGAACTTCGATTCGTTGAGGAGGGACCTCTTTGTTTAGAATTTTTGAGTTCCTCTGGGTAACCTGGCTTATCATGGCTGCCAGATTATCACTGTCTGTTCCTACAGGCATATAAGTGTCCTCCAATGCTCTTATCAGTGCCTATCTATGACGTTGTGAATTCATTAGTATTGCCCATATAGAGATTCGGGCAGGTACCTTCTCCAAGTGTTTCACGATAGAATATTCCTGAGGCTGCATTCTTCTCCAAAATTCTTCTGCCTCAGCTTCACTTATCGGCCTCTGAGACTTTCTTCCTGTTCCCTGAATTGATTTTCCTGTGTCAAAAATCTCAATCTCGACCTTCTTATTATGGATTCCTTTTAGTGTCGTAGCAATCACTTCATAAGGTATCAAAATCTCTATCTTTGGCTTCTCTGTGATACTTAAAGATGCTACACTTTTTTCTAAGCTTACAGTGCCATTTGGCACTATCCTCTTAGCTGTACACCAATCTTCTTTTCTCTCAATCACACCAGTCATGTTCTCTCCATGATCAGACAAAGGATTCTTGTTAACATTGGGGGTGACAGTCCGAAGAATGACCATGTCACTATCAATTAAGTCCTAGATTTTATGTTTCAAATTTATGCAACCTTTAGTATTATGTCCAACACTGTTAGAGTGGTAAGCACAAGTTTGATCCCCCCCGAAGAAATGAGAATTAGCCTCCATGGCTTTTGGAGGGGCAGGCTGGATCAATCCTGCAGCTGACAATCTCTCAAATAGCTTTGTCCGGCTTTTAGCGAGTGAAGTAAACACCCTATGGTATTTTTTATCTGCATTTGAGTGAGGAGGGTTATAGTTATTTTATGGCGGTGGAGGTACTCAATGGTAATTGAGATGGTTTCGCCGGGGGGTGTAGGGGTCTGAAATTTTGGGTATGATGGTACTTGGTAATTTGACGGTGAGGTTTGCGAATTTGGGATTGAGTCAGAGGTAGAGGGGTTCTGATAGGTTGTTTGGATAGGGAGCAACTTGGCAGTGGAGATTGGTAGTTCGGGATGATGTTTGGATATTGTGGGGAGTGATAATTGGGGGGAGTGGTTTGGTAGTTCGTGAGTGGAGTGTGATATTCTAGTTAAGCATGAAGGACGGGGAATGAACTTGGGGTAGGTTAAAAATAGATTTGAGGGGATGTGGACTTTCTGGGGTGGCTACTAGAGGTTCTCCTTTTGTCTTGTGCACCGGAGACAGCTGACACATTTTCTTTCTTTTTCCTTAACATCCTGGACGATCCGGCTGAATTTGATATACAGGTGATCTTGGCTGTTTTGATCCCATCTTCGATATTCTTACCAATCTTAACAATGTCTGCAAATTTCGCTCCCACGAGCAGCATCATCCTTTCATAGAACTCCGGCTCCTGGGAATGTACAAACACTTCGATAATCTCTTTTTTAGCCATAGGGAGACGCACTCTGGCAGCATTCTTCCTCCATCTGTAGGCGTATTCCCGATAGCTCTCGGTTGACTTCTGCTTAATCCTTTCTAATGAATAGCGATCTGGCATGATTTCAACATTATAAGCAAAACTTTCGACAAAATCTTTGGTCATGGCACTCCAACTGGCCCATTGGTTTGTTTCTTGAGAGGTAAACCATTCTAGGGCCTCCCCGCTTAAACTTCGACTGAAAAGTCGCCTCAATAACACATCATTTTTTCCAACGCTTACCAACTGATCACAATACGCCTTCAGATGGGCCAAAGGATTCCCACTTCCATCAAAAGTGTCAAACTTTGGTACTTTGAACCCTTCTGGAAGGTTCAGCTCCGGGTAAATGCATAAATCTTCATAATCCAGCCCTGCAACATCAGGTGTATAGCGAAATTGCTTCATGGCCTTTGCAATTTCTTCCCTTATATCCAACTTGGCAATTTCCTCCTTGGCTTTCCATTCTTTTTCCTTCTCCTCATAATGGTCGACCTCGGGGTAATTAGCATGAGAAACTTGTGGATTGGTAAGGATTGGGATATGGAAGGGGACTTTAGGAGGCACGATTTGGGTGGCAGGTGGATTGTATTGGTCTGGGGCTTGATTTTCAGGAGGTATTATCTGGGACTGAGTAGCGTGGGCAATTTGGGACGAGTTGCAGGCTTGGGTGGCATTTGGGTTTTGGAGGTGAGGCAGTGTTTGAGGGAAAATATTAGAAGGTCCTGCATCAGGGGTGATAGCAGGAGAAGATTGAACAGGGGTAATTGGTGTGTTTGTTGAGATTGGGATAGGTTGATGAGATAGATTAGGAGAAGAAAAATAAAATAGAGGCCTCCCGTCGTCTGGACCAGGAAGATTAGCGGTGATGGCCAGATTTGCTAACTCTTGGGTCCTCTTCATGTCTATCTTCATGTTGATAATTTGTTGCATTAGTTGTGCAATCAATTTGTTCTGTTGTGTTATAACGGGATCTGTCACAGTGATTTCTGCCAGGCTTGCATCATCAATGTTGTCTGTCATTTTTCTTTTCCACTAGTTTTGGTCAGGGGAGGGATCTTTGTGGGTCCTTAATCTTGTGAAATAAGGATGATCGACCAATTTTATTAACACAGATCAATTCTAAGTCACCTGTAAGAAAAATTACTCAAAGGCAGGCATGTTAGTTTCTTCAGATTAATAAGTAAGGTAAGGTAATACACATATATCAATAATCACACAATTATTGCTTTATTCGAGAGTAAACTAGGCCACAGATACGCAAAATATGGTAAATAGGCAGGACTTTGCCTATATGATTTAGGAATAGTGGATCAGGAAGATTGATTTGCACCAAGTCAGGTCTTCTTGTATTATTGATAATGTAGATAGGAAAAAAAAAGCTTTTGGAAAGATAGGGGTCGGGCCAAAAGGCTGTCTACATATCTCACAAATGAGAAATCAGGCCCTACATAGTTTGAAATACAAGAAATGGCTCGATTTAAATAGACTTCATTACAAGAAAGATGAAAAATGCAGGATAGAAAGTTTGCTAAGAACATAAAATGTCTCTACTAAGACTTCTTCCATTGATTTGTTGATTTCCTTCTTCATATTTGATCTGAATCAATCTTTTAGATGGATGTCAACCACAACTCCCTCGGCCTCATTGCTTGGTCCCGGGAGGGCACAATGGGGTTTCTCCCACTTCAATCGAGCTATCTCCTCCAGGGTGGCCTCGAGCTCTGCCTTTACTTTCGTGTTTCGAGCTATTATGTTTCCAAGATATGCCTCTAGAGTAGATGAATATTCTTCGAGTATTTGACTTGCCTTGCTCAGGCCTAATCGTCTGTCCTTGGTATTCTTCATTTCTTCATCGACTTTAGCTATTTTATCAAGCATTATCTCGATAGGTTGATTTATTTCTCCATCTTCTGGGATCTCTCGGGTGACCTTTCCTAACATCCTTATCAGCATGCCTTCAACACCCTTAATATTTTGGGTTTTTTCCATCTTGCCTGTAAATCTGACTTTCCTGAGATGGAAGGATGAGAGCTTAAAAGTGGTTTAAGGAATTCAAACTTGATTGAGAAACTTGGGACTCGAGGAATTATTTGGTCGAATATTTGATACTGACTGGGATTTATGCCTAGGTGGCTTTAGAAAAATTCCTACAGGAGTGGGCTAGAATTTTACCCAAATAAAGCAACATAATCATACAAACAGTTATAACAAATAGCATAGAAACAGTTATTGCGTGTCCTAAATGCAGGTGGCCCTTTTATGCCAGAGGTAGGCAACATAATCATACAAACAGTTATAATGGTCGCATATTTGATAGTGACTAGGATTTATGCCTAGGCGGCTCTAGAAAAATTTGAAAAGGAGTAGGCTAGAATTTTATAGTAAATAGCATAGAAACAGTTATTGCGTGTCCTAAATGCAGGTGGCCCTTTTATGCTAGGGGTAGGCCTATCGAATCTCTGTGTATTAGTTTAAACGCGATCCATTATCCCCAAAGTAATAAAATGTTTACAAGATAAAAAAAATACCTTAAAAGTGCTTACAAAAGATACATCCAAAATTTAAAAGAAGAGAGTACGAAAGTAAAAGCAATCCCACGCAGGGGACATTAAAGACTTTAGACTGCTCCAGTTCTCTCGCTGACCCTTGCTCTTTTTGCTGTTTCAACCTCCTGCCACATTGTCATGACCTAACCTATGGGCCGTGACTAGTACCCGATTGGGGCGCCCGAACCAACTTACTAAGCCAAACTCAGATTATAATCACTATTTATTTACAGAAATTTTGGCAGAGTTTCCTCTGTTTCGTTAACTAGCCACCTGAAATCAAAAAGTTCCAGTAGACAAGACAGACAGATCAACATACATATCCATATATGCGCGGGCCGACAAGGTCACCGCTGCGGTTAAACCGCCCAACAAACACAACAAGTAAACATAATATCCAAACTGACTGATATGCTTCCAACACTCAGTATATAATCATAATATACGAACGAATTTCAAGATAACAAAAGCTCATTTACATTCACTGACATAACCCATACTCATAGGAGTCCACAGACCTCTATACAAACATACTGACAAAAGGGACGGGACAAGGCCCCGTCATACCCAAAAATGAATATAGTCCAAAGTAACAAAAATAGCAAGTATACCAAAGGTAGCTCCGAAGCAAGGGAGCTCGTCAAACTGCAAACGGAG
>DF358936.1:106325-119937 GCA_000787875.1 Solanum virginianum | reverse complement strand
ACAACAAGGACCAAAAATGAATTCCAAAGTTGAGTTTTTCACCCTAAACAGCTTAAGAACATAATAATTAACATTTCCATCTCTAAATAACACTAATGTACACTAGAATCAATCACTCTAACATCTATATATGAACAACAACAAAAAACCCTCAGCTTAAACATCTATAAATGAACATAGCCATTAATCATCTATTACTAGACTTGAAAAAAATAAACCTTTGAACTCGAGTAATTACAAAAAAAAAAAAAAAAAGGAGATATGTTTCCAATTGCATTGTATTTTAAAACACTTCAACTATGTTCAATTATACAAAAACACACTAATATCAGCAGATAAAGTACTAACACGACGTAAATTGACATGAACGGAATATAGACCTTTAGTTTGTCCTTCAATTTCAATAGCTTAGAGTTGATAGCGTGTTTAGATAACTCTGAATACGGTGCACCGGTTGAAACTGCGGCGGCTGAGATCGAGTACCGTCGAGCCAACGGCGGCGGTCTCTGATACTCTTCATGCTCCGGCGACTTCCGAGGTTGAAATCCCGGCACATCCCAACTCCACCTATTGTTGTTGCTCTTCTGCTCCGCCATTGATAATCAAACAACAAAAAATAGTGAAAATTCAGGGATAAATTAACCTAGAAATGGAGCAAAGAAGAGAGATTAAGCACTCTCTCTCTCTCTTCCTCCTTCCCTCTGTTTCTCTCTCTAAAAGATTTTGCTTTTTTTGTATGGATTTTGGAAAATTGAATTTGTGGTTTGAATTTCTATTGAGGGAATGATAAAAAAATTTCATTTTTCATCCTTGGATTTTTGGATTGGTATTAATTTAGTCCTTTGAAACTTTTGGTATGTTTGCTTAATCTTATTTTTGAAATTTCTTTTTGGCTGTGTTGTTGGATTGTAATTTTATATTTTGAAAAATAATATTTATAACAAATATCTCTTTATTTTATTGAATTTTTTAGTTGACTGATATATTATAGCAGGTAATTGAGTTAAATATTATTTCACTAAAAAAAATTTTGGACAATTTTATTTGATTATAATTTATATTTTGGAAAGTAATATTTATAATAAAATTTTCTTTTTTCTAAGTGTAATAACCAAAAATGCTAACTGAGGAAAACATGTTAATGACTGACTTATATCTTTGATATGATATAAGAATTCAATTTTAAGATATTGCAAGGAGGTAATTTCCATTTATGTGTACTATAATTTTATTTGTTTTAGTTTTTATTCAAGCATCTAATATATGAATTATAAGATTTGTAGGAATAAAATCAAAATTAACAAGAATTTTGTTTTCTACATTTAAATTAATTAGTAATTCTACTTAAAATTAATGTCATTAGAAGAGTAAAACTTTATTTCAAAACTATTTAGAACTTAAATTGATGTATATTTTAAAACTTAAACGGTTAAATTCAATATTTTGTATCTAAAATCAATCTAAATTTTATTTCACTTAATATGAAAAATTAAAAAAATAATCTGATATGATATACCAACGAAGAAATCTTATTAAGAGGGAAAAAAATCTTTTTAAGGACAAAAAATTATAGTGGGATGACTTTATAAAGGAAAAAAATCATAATTAACTTCAATGAGATCTTGTCAATATATACCTAAAAATATATGTATATATAGAAATTATCTAAAGGCTTTAAAAACAATGAAAAAGATGGAGGACTAAATAGAAAGCAATTGTTTTCCTCAAGGGTCGAAGGGGTAAAATTTTACAAAGTAGAAATGTGTATAAAACGACGCCGTAAGATTATTGGTGACATAAAAAAAGAGCCACCCAAAAGCATTGTTATTCACAAGAAAATATGCGTCTCTCGTGAAATAGGAACTCGCTCTCATCAATTATGTTTTATGTTTTATTTTATCTTATTTTAATTTTTGAATTTAAGTTATAAATTTCGATAATATTTTATGACATTATAAATATCGATAAGTTATGGAGTACTAATTTTGAATGAATTTTTGTTACAGTAAGTCAATTTTCGTCCGCCGCTATTGAGCATACTGGGACTCTTAGCGGTTTGATGGGTTCGCATAATTTTTTGAGAAAATTGGGGCCTGAGCCCCGGCAACTCCAGACCTATGGGCTAACACTTACGAAAAATTGTCAAAATAATCTGATTCCTGTTCCGGAGCGCATAAAATGTTCTTAGGCGTCATCCGGCGCCACCGGACCTACTGCAACTCTTGGTTGGCTAATTACGGGCAGGTTCGCATAATTTTCTGAGAAGATTGGACCCAAAGCCCTAGCACCTCCCAAAATTAATGGGTTAACACCCACGAAAAACTGTCGAAATCATTTAATTTATATTTCGATGCCCATAAAATGCTTTCAGCATGGTCCGACACCATCGGACCTACTGATTAATGATTGATAACTTTTTTAGCTCTATTTATTTCGATTATGATTTTGAAATACTTTGCCAAATGATATTTTGAAAATATATGTTTGCGAATATTAATAATGTTCGTATATATTCTATACTTTTATAATATGTTATTGGGGAATAATTCAATTTAGTATTTTCTTTTTATTAAAAGAAAAAGTGGAGGGACTGTAAGTGTGTCATGTTTAAGTGGATTTCTTTTGCTTAGTTGGATAACGTGAAGTTGCTTTATGTGGACCCTTGTCATTAATCATGGTTTAATGTTTGGCCTAATTACATTTTATTTTTATTTTTTTAATATAAAAATAAATAAATCTATAGAATTTTGGATACATTAGAAAAATTTACAGGGTCATAGCTCATGGATTACGAATGATACATTAATTAATCATTGGGATGGATTACTGATAGGAAAGAAATAGAATGTAATTAGTTCTTAACACTATGATACTCAAATTTGAAGTCACTATTTAAACCTCAACACGTATAAATTAATTTAATTTGAAATAATTTCTCTGTAAAGAGGTTTTCTTATACCAAAAAACTGACTCCAATTGTTTATATTGATTTTTATAACAAAATATTATATTTCTATGTAAGCTATTTCAATTGAAAGAATAACGAGAAATTAATTTTCAATTCTCTACTCACGATACTATTTTGTTATGGATCATTTAGGATACTTAGTCTTTCAATGTAGTCGTTCCTAATTAACAATGAATTTCACGTGTCCCGTGTTACTCAAATCAAAACTTATCAAGTCGGTCTTTGTGAACAACTCGTTATATTATCTTCTTTCAACCACTGAATGAAGTGTAATAAAAGAAAAATTCACGGATTGACCTTATCATCTCTACTCCCTTAGAAATTACAAGATCACGTCAACGACTATTTATGTATTTAGGGGCCACATGCTTAATGTGTCTGAGTCTATCTGTCGATATATTAGAAATGTTAACCTGAAACGACTGTAAGACTAAGTAAATTGCTTTCACTCCTCGAATGAAGTCTCGTGTTAGTCGTAATAGATGTGAATTCGCTTGCCAATAAAATATAATCTCTTAATTATCTCCTTTTTAAATAATTATTGAATAAATATTTTTTTTATAGAATTTATAGACCTTTTAGACTATGGTCTAATGATTCTCTTTAGACAAATATAAAGAGATCATATTTCAACTAATCCAAAATCATTTAGGCCAGCTTAGACATCCATTTGTTACTATCATTACAAGTTTTTTCCATTAACTTTTATTATTTAGAAAAAAATAATTAAAAGTTAAATTTATTATTTTAAAGAAATCTATATACTCAAATGTACTAAAATGAAATGGAAAGCAACACTTTGGAGCTCTTTCCATAAGTTGGGCTTGGCCCAATTTTGAACAAGTGAACAGTAACGGCCCATAACTATTTTGATTTTTCTATATACTGTATTTACATTAATTTATCATCATTAGTGGAAAAATTAAGATGATATTATAATTTAAATAATAAAAAAATAAGGAAATATGTGTTATATATTTTCGACTTTATACAAACACCATCTTTCTCATGGTTATATATTTGTTGTCGGGAAAGTTGACAAAAGAATTTTAAATTATTGTGCAATTATTTGGACTCCAAATTTAAAATTGACATTTAAATCAAACGTTAGTATCAGGTCCCAATTATTCGAATAACGTACTTTGAAACGAAAGATCACCAAATGCAGTACAATAAGGGGTAAATCAAGCACTTGTGTGGAGGAAGAAGCTAATCAATCACAATTGAAATCACGAGAGGCAAAGAGATTTTTTGTTGTCCAATTATAAAATACTCAATATACGTAATTCTACAAGTTGGATTTGGGTGGATATGATGTACGTTGATCTTATTCCTACGTTTGTGGAGTAGGAAGGTTGTTTTTGATGTATACTCGACTCAAAAGAAAAATTTTCGAAGCATAATTGCAAAGAAATACAACAACAAAAAAACAAAATACAAAACAAATGAAACAACAATTAACAATATTGTTTAAAGCATATTAAGACATTTTGCGATTAAAAAATAATGTTGTTAATATGGGTGAGAGGAGAGGAAAAGATGCCCCTACTTCGGATAAAATATGCGACAACACTTAGTTATGTAATAATTTTTTATCACAATTTTAAATCTTCATGTTTTTCTTTATAAGAATATATCCTCAATATACTGAAGTTGAGTCGTGTCTTACCTAATCAGTTTCTTTACCTATGCCCCTTCCGACTCATGCTTATGACCAACCTCCCGTCCTCCTCATCTCTTTATTGATGTATTCACGCGTCTTCTTTTAACAAGCATGAACTATTTTAATTTCGCTTTATGCTCAATTATAATATAGAGAAACTTATATAAAACTCAATTCATGGACCAAATCATATCAACTCATGTGATTAAATAGTAAACTATACACTTATTAATTAGACGAGATATTTAATATCTTCTTTAGATATTAAATTTTTAACTCATTTTCTATCCTAGTCACACACACAAAAAAAAAAAAAAAAACTATAACATTATTAATATTTGAAAAACAATAACTAAAATCAAGTTTAAGAGTGCCCTCATCCAAATGGAATATTTATCAAAATATTTTCATAATCAGTTAGTTAGAATTTTTCAAAAATACTTTTCTAAGAAAATAAATTCCTTAAAAATTACCCCAACCCTCATCTCCACTATCTTTGTTTTCCATCTCAACAACGTTCATTACACATAATATTTGTCTAGATTATATAAAAAAATTATAATAATATTTTCCAATTACATACCTAATAGAAGAAAAATAAATAGAAAAACTCACATTATTTGTTTAAGCAACGATAATAACATATCCAATAGAATCTTATAAGTGAAGTCTATCTAGAGAAAATAAAATATACACAGACCTTACCACTAGCTGTTTGCGGAAAATCTTCATCTTTAAAATCAAACCCACGAGCAATCTCACATTATTTTTTGAAACAATATATTTTAACACGTTGTTCTTCACACACCCTAAATTGTCAAGTCAAATCAAACATTTGTAAGTACTGAAAATCAGGTCAACTAATGCCTGATATAAAGTAAAAACCAGAGAGTATTACCTAATTCATGTAAGATCAAAAATAAAAAATTTAAAAGGTGAAAAATATGTACTTGTTGATAAGACAAATTGACAGAAATTATTCAAGCCTTTAAATTTCTAGACTTATAGCTATTTCAGTGATTACTGTTTTCCCACATGCTCATCTTGTAGTATCTTTTTCTGGAAGTTTATTAATTATTAATGAAATAAATAATTAAATGGTTGTGAAATGTTGATGTATTAAGTCATATTAGAATTCCAATAACTTTGTAAATAAGTCTGTGATATTCAAAATATTAGTCTTTCTATCTCTGTGAGGCAATGGTAAGATCTGCGTACATTTCACCCTCCTTAGACCCCATCACATGCTTTGTTGTATTTATAGAGTCAATAATTTTATATGGGAAAGTACTACTATCGACAATCATATTATAATCCTAGTTATCATCATGATCAAGCACGATTGAAGTGATTATATACAAATTTATTTATGAATTTAAATGCTTTGATTGGAGTTGAAAGTTTCAGAATAAGTGGTTTCTGAATGTAGGTTATGTCTGGGATACATTGTGGCTAGTAACTCTCACCGCCAACAATGTCGTCAGCCATATGCATCGCATATTACTACCACCAATCGCCTCCATTTTATATTTAAACCACCACTCAAATTGTACAACAATCACTTTCATGAACTATCGTCGAATATATCCATTCAGATCATTAATCACCACCTTACAATCTAATAATTTGTGAAAGTAGTATTAAAAATTATTTTATATAAATTTTAGGTTAAGAAAGTTTAGTTAATTTTCTTGCGTCCTCACTTTTAAAAAGATTAGCATAAATGAAGTTATAAAAGAGGAAATAAATTTAAAGAAAAAGAGGTACAAATTGTCAGTGAAGTGTCACGGAATTGCATCAGAGAAAGTCACTCTACATATAAAATTTATATAATTTAATATTATATCGATTCAATTAAAACATGATATTGGGATTTAACCTAACACCTTATGATATAAGCTGACAATAGCCATGCAATACTTGTGTCTGCGTTCCGGAAAGCCCCTCTCTTTCAAGAAGATTCACGGCATATCAAGCTCTAATAAGATTCTTTGCTTCTTATTGAATTAAACCACATGCTCCGCTACTTGTGCGGGCTCCACATTTTATTATAAAATTTTGCAGGTTATCAATAGCTTATTAAATTTATTAATAAAGTTTATGAATTGATTACCGAAATACATGATAAAATATTTTTATTAGACACTTTTGACACGTGCAACAAGAATGATTTGCCTCTAAGGTAGTATGTACTGTACGATAAGAATGTATCGTTTAAACTTAAATGTAAGTTATATAAAAAGGAAAAATATTAAAAACATTTTTAAACTTGGCATAAGTTGTCAGTTTCATATTTGAACTATTGATAATCTTAAAAATATTTTTCTACTCGACTGACTTAATTAAAATACGCCCCCGAACTATTACAAGTGTTAAAAGCATCCCTTAACTTGACAAAAATTTAGGAGTATATTTCACTCATGTTACAAGATTAATGGTGTGTTTAATTTTAGTTAGTCAAATAGATGGTGTTTTTAGCACTATCAATAGTTTATGAATGAAACGAATTATAATAATTCGTGTTAAGTTTAAGAGGTGTTTTTAATACTTTTCTCTTGTATAAAATAATGATTAGATCAATATTATCATATGAGATAAAGTGTCTACTATTTAAGACGGCTCATATTCAAAATTTGAAGTAATGAAAATGAATGCGTAAGTATATCAAATCAATTCAATTATGAACGAAATTATACTTGACAAAATGGGATAATATCGATATTGAACAGGATATAAAATGTGAGATTTTAAACATGTAAAGAAGAAATGCGATGATGAACCTTACAGGATTCTGACTGTGTTCCAACACGATAAGTTTTGACATTATTTTATAAATATCTCGATAAATAAAAAACAAAAAAGGAATAGAGTTCTTATTCTTTTTTCTACTTTAGTTTATGTGTGGTTAAAAAGGGGAATACCAAAAATATGTTATAAAGAGAAAAAAAAAAGTTGAAAGATACAAAAATGATAATGATAAGAATATAATATTGAATCGTACATATAATTTGTATTTGCCTCGTTTCCCACTTTTTAGTTTTGAGATACTAATAAGAAATAATTATTTTCAAAAAAGTTTTAACTAGCTTTAATTACCAATTTAAGAGGATTAAGAATATATCATTTTCTACTTGGACAAGCTTACTCACATTTAACATTTAACTAATTCAATAAATACCTCATATGTATTTTTATATATTTTATAATCAATGCTCCCTCAGTCTTATATTAATTATATCACTTTATTTTTTATATATTTTTAAAAAACTATGACTAAAAATACCTTTTTATTACTTTACACTTTTCATTTTTTCAATAAATTGCACTTTACTTAAGAACAAACCTAACAACATATAAAGAAATCAACTTTAAGTCTATCACCAAAGGATATGGTGCAATGGATGGGTTGTTTCCCCTTAATCAGAGGTCTCAGATTCAAGTCCTAAAATGAAAAAATTCTTAATAGGCAGTGTTTTCCCCTGAATGAGGCCCTACACGGCACAAAATTCAGATATAATCGAGCTCTAATGTGAGCATCGAACACCATGAGAAACCAAAAGAAAAAAAATGTTAAAGTCTAATTTGATTCAATCATGAAAACTAATCCATACAATAAGATTGCCGATGTGGAACACCAACACCCTCCCTCCCTCGAACAAATTTAGAATTAGATATTCGGAGCGTGAATAATATAAAACAGAAAAATTAATCTGTATTGAACTATATATATGTAAAATAATATATTATTCGCTTTATTTTATTTATGTGGCATCTTTTTATTTTTGGTTCGTTCAAAAAAGAATGTTACCTTATTCTAGTTGGAACACTTTAAATTTTATATCATGTCAAGTCAAAGAGTGTTATTTTTATACAAATTAAAAAAAAATCTTAATTATTATATGTAATCAAAATGTATCACATAAAATGAGACGAACTGTCTATCCCTAACAAAGTTATTTGGACAGAAACTATCTCCTTGAAATTGAATGAATACTCAAAATCCACAGGACAAACTTATTATTTTTTCACTTTAATTTTATGATTGATCGTACTTTTACTTTTTCAGTACACTTGTATTTTAATATATTTTCTTGAATTAGTAAAACAAACTACAGTGCATTTTTGTTCCCTCCCTTGAGATCACCAATAGACATATTCTTTCACTGATTCGTGACTATACTTCTTTTTTTAAATTTTTTTAAGTGGTAGGTGTTTTGATCACATTTTATAACGAAAATAAAATAAATACAGAGTTTTTATTTGTAAATAAATCTTTAGGCTCAAATCATAAACATGCATACCCATTTAAGTGTAATATGTAAAATAATAAAATTATTTTAGGGTTTATGTAAAAATAATAATATCATATATTTCAAGTGTTTAATTCATAAAAACTATCATTCATGCAAGATTATATAGGAATACATTAAGATTTTAGAAAAATTTTTAAGAAACATTTATGAAAGACTCAATTCGTTCACAACTCAATCAATCTAGGTTATGGGGCATATGGAAGAACACATCCATGTTCTAGTTAGCTTTACATATTTGAAAGATTTGAATTTTGGAAGAACTCACAAGATTCTCTTGAAATTCCTAATTTTTTCTTTTGTTTTTTAACCCTACTTCTTCAGATGAATTAGCGTAAATGGTTGAAACTTCACGCTTAGGAATTAATATAGGATCGAAACGGCCTCAAAATGACTGAATTTTAGTCTAGGACGGGTGAGGAAAAAATTAGAATGTCCTTGCTTTTAAAATTGATCGTCAAATACCATTATGGAGCAAGTTTGCGATGCAAACGTGTTCCATTTCAGTTCATTTTTCGACCGAAAACTTCAAACGCGTTCAGAAACTATTTTTCAATAAAATAACACATAAATTGCATTTATTGGACGCGTTTTATGTGTATTTTATGAAAATCGCATTATCCAGTGCGTTTTATGAATAAAACTCACAAATGAACTATGGCGGAGCAGGTCTGTAACGTGGACTTGTCGCGTACCCTTCTGGTTTTGTAATTTTGCTTCGAAAAATTATCTTTTGATCTGGTTGGCCTAAAATTCAACTGAGACCATTCTTTCGCATAATTTTTCGTGCTAATCGCGATTCCGACCTCGAATTTGCCAAAAAGTCTATGGATCATGCATTATGCGGGAAGTTATGATAAAATCGATGTGTCATTTTTTTGAGTAAAACGTAAAATATAAATATCTACGTAATTTTACCGAGCTAAACAATCTTTTAAAAAAGAGAAAAGAATCAAATGCTTTTTCATCCTATTCCTATCTTTTCTTTATTAGAAATTCTAGTGTCTAAATTGGGTGGTTTTGATACCTATATTGAAAAAATACCAAAATTTATGGCCAAATAAGGACTCTTTTTGCTATTCTCAAAGCTTCTTACTTTTTCATATTCTAATTTCTCTTTTTTCTTTCTCTTCCCCAATTGGGTTTTTGTGCTCTTTTATTTTGGCAAAAATGCTTCCACCTTTCTCAAAAAGCCTTTTCCCTTTCTTTAAACCTTCTTTTTGGGGATTTAATCCATTTCAAATTGATAACATACTATTAAAGTGGGATAATAAGACTTCCATAAAATTAAAACTTAGAATATAAAATAAAAAAGCATTTAGCTATTTTCTCAAACTTAGTTACTAGTTATAAGTTATAACATATTAAAATGTTTTGATGGTATATTCAATCTTAATTTTTTGGTGGACAATTTCCTTCATTTCATATTAAATATTTTTATTATTAAAATATTTTATCTCAAGTTATTTATCAATTTATTAATCAAGTTTCGCATAGACCAACTTGATTTTCTTCCGTAAAGATCTCAGGTAAGGGAATCTTGGGAGAACCATCGAGTTAGCAATGGTGAAATCAAAATTTTCTTGAAAGGGTTCAAAATATTAAGAAATAGACACATAAACTAAACAAAGGGAGTTCAATATTTATTACATATACATAAAAAAATTTTACTATATATAATTTTTCATTGAAGGAGGTTCGGATGAACCCTCTTCTTAATTATCATGTGGCTCCACCACTGAAGTCCATGTATAATCCATATTAGATCTGACCAACCGTTCATTCTACTTCCTTTACGTTTTTTGACGGCCAATAAAGAAGGCATCTCAAGATAATAGGAAAGTAGATTGTGTCTCGATGGAATAGTACTAAGATAAAATTAATCATGTCATTCTCATTTTATTCCTATAGTAACATTTTCTTGAAATTATAAACAAGTTTGTAAATTTAAAAATAAAAATAATAATTTAAGGAGTAAACAAGTAAAACTATTCTTATTTATAATTTCTTAAGATACATATAAAAAAGAAAACAAATAACTAATATGGCATAGATGGACTATTTAGTATTCTCTGTCACTATTTCATGTATCGAGATCAAACTATATCAACTTTCACCAACATTTTAAGATATATTTTTTCATCATAATAGTATGAGAAATATTGTAACTTATAATATTTTTCATATAATTTTCAACTATCTAAATTTTAAATACTTCAATTTAACTTTAGAGTTTAGTCAAATTGACCTTGAAAAATGAAACGTAAAAATGAAAAGATGGAGTAGCTCATTAAAATAATCAAAACCTAGCAAGTTGACATAAAAAATTAAAACCTTTTTTTTTTTGCCTTATTTATACACTAATCTATAATTAGAAATCTTTGCCTATCTACTCCCCCCCCCACCCCATACTCCAATTAGGTCATCACACTCAGACCACTTCTTTAACGCCCCCCCCGCCCTCCCCAAAGCCCCATCTTTTCTTTGTATTGTGGTTTATTCCTTGTTCCCTCTTTTATATACTCCCTCTTGCTTCTTAACTCCCTTTCTACAATAGTTCTATTTTTGGAAAATAAAAAAGAAAACCCTTATGGCTAGAGAGAAAATTCAGATCAAGAAGATAGATAACTTCACAGCAAGGCAAGTTTCATTTTCAAAGAGGAGAAGAGGGCTTTTCAAGAAAGCTGAGGAGCTTTCTGTTCTTTGTGATGCTGATGTTGCTCTCATCATTTTCTCTTCTACTGGCAAATTATTTGATTTTTCTAGCTCAAGGTACTCATCTTATTCTTGATTGATAATACTCAATGAAATCTTAGAATTCTGCTTATGGGGCTTGATTTATTTAGACGATGGTTTTGCGGAAACAGTTAACCTTGAGGTAGTGTTAAGGTCGATGTCTGAAGAGAATAGTATGTACGTACGCAAATTACCTAATTTTTTACTTAATTGTTTCTATATTTGTTCAGAAAAGTAGATCGTTTTCGATAGACTTTAGGTAAAAAAAATAAAGAAGTGAAAATCAAAGTAATGATTTTTGGTTAATTACAATAATATATAATATATTTATGAAATACGAGTAGAGTGAAGTCTGAAGAGCGTAAGATACATATGTAGAGCTAATTAGTAATTAACCCTACTTTTGTACGGGAAAGAGATTATTTTCGACAGGTCCTAGTTAAAAGAAAGGGAAAATCAAAGTAATAACTTTTGGTTAATTACAATAACATGTAATATATGTAGTGAAATTTTACTGTGATGTTTGGATAGAGTGATATATACACAGATTTTATTCTTATTTTTTAATAAGATAGAGAAATTTTCTTTGATAGATTCTCGATTCAAAAAAAGTGAGAATTAAAGCAATGATTTTTGGTATTCTTTATTTTGGGGTATTTCCAAATGGGGGTCTTTAGTTAGTCATGGTTGGTAAGATCATTTAAGATTATAATATTTAGTTTATATGAGTTATTGAATTTTTGAAAATATGTAATATATATATATATATACTATTTTTGAAAACATCTTCCCTTATTTGCAAATGGGTGTTTTTTTAAGGTTAGTCATGATTGAGATGAATCATTTAGAGATATCATTTAGAGTTTATGAGTTTGGAATTTTAAATAATATAATTAATTAAATTTTTAATAAATTATTTATAAATTTAATAATAAAGTTGTAGCTCTGTTATGTTTGTAAATTTCATCTATATATCTTAAATAATGTACACTGATAATATTATTAATATATTTTACTGATTTTTATAGCTAATTACTCTTTTTGTGTTGTTAATTACTTATATGATGGTTACATAACATATACACTTTTCCATATTTAGCACATACCTAAGAAACCCATCTCAAGAAACTTTCTATTTTTCATTATTCTCTTTTTTTTAGGTAATAATTAATGAAAGAACATGAGTTTTGTAGTTTTGAAGAAAAAAACAAAGACCTAATGACTCAAATATTTTTTATTTTCTTATTTTCTTAAAAAAAAAAAGAGAATAAAAAAAATAATAAGACAAATGTGTGGTTTAGGAAGTAGTAAGTAGTTGAGAGGTCATAAGAATTGATACCATTAGATTCTTCAAAAATATCATTGTATCGTATCTAGCTTTTTAATTAATTTTCTTTTATGATTCAATGAACTCACTAAAAATACTTGAAAGAAATAATTTTTTTGGATTGAAATATATAACCTTCCTCCAATGACATTATTGAAAGATCTATATATATATATATAAAAAGTCTGCATATATTTTATCCTTTTCAAATCTCATTCGTAAAATTTCACTGAGCATATTTTTGTTATAATTTAAATTCTTAATCTTTTATCATCTAAAAAAAGGAATAAAATTAGCTGGATATTGTTATTGAAAGGGCCACCATATCTTATCTGTTTCAGAAAGGCAATAATATCTTATAAAATAAAAATTATCAAGAAAACCATATATTTATGGTGGATAGCACAAACCCCTTTTTATTGGGAAAAAAAAGAAGCCGCATATTTTAGGAATTTTATATGGTTTCCTATTTGGAATGTTGTATGGTATTAGCTAAAAATGGAACAAATTTGATGAGCTATTCTTTTTGATGTTATTGTATAGTGTATACAAAAATATATATAATTATTTTTTCTTAATGTTGTTTGGAATCTTTTAAAGTATCGATC
>DF358936.1:83206-93822 GCA_000787875.1 Solanum virginianum | reverse complement strand
GTTTATATTTATTGAGAAGTTTGAAGATTTTTCTTTTAAGACAAGATAGATTTATGTTTAATTATATAAAATAGGAGCTTTGAACATGGTCTAATATATGGTTAATTAGATTATTATTTTTCGGCCCGCCAATGCCGACAGATCACCTGAACCGCTTGTCGGGCTCGTCCACGACTCACCCATATGATTTTTCGAAATTCTTCGTGTCACATCCCAAATCCCATTAAGACGGACTGACACCCATTGCCGTCAGTTCCTACAGCTAGATGCATTAAGTTGTATTATTGGAAAGCAATTTGTAGGCATGTACAAAAAGCCATTAATTGAGAAATCATATTAATTGTGTGGGGAATATTTTTGTTAAAACTAATAATTCTATGATTTGGACTATTGAAAAAGACTATATTTTAATGTGAATAAATCCCCCTAAGATCAAGATAATTACTTATTTCTTCTGTTCCGTATTAGTTGATCACTTTTCTTTTTACATATATATTAAAAAATTATAAATAAAAAGATAATTTTACCAACTCATCCTTTAAGAATTTCTTTGAAATTTTATAAATAAGCGTGAACATTTTCAAAAAAAAAAATTAATTGCAAGCATAATATAGAAAAAAATCAATTAGTGCTTTTTTTTATTTAGTAAGATGATCGCTTTGGGGTGATTTTTTGAGATGAGGATCTTTCGGAAATAACCTCTTTATCTCTATGAGGTAGTGGTAAGGTCTGCATACAGTTTTCCTTCCCAGATACATTGTTGTTGATTTAGTAAGGTGATCAATTAATACGAGACAATTTTTTTTAATATAGTGACCAACTAATATCGGACAGATTGAGTACTTTTATTTTGTCCAATAAGTGAAGCGATTAATATTTTATTTCTTACTATATTAGAAATTTCGGTTATAAACCTCAAATACAAAATCTCTTTGATAAAGGAGCATTTAATTCTTAGTATGAAACTTTCTAAAGCAACTTCAAATTTAATCAAATTCAAATACAAATATCAAACGCCAATTGAGAAATAAAAAAAAACGACTCCTTTGATTTCATGTAACAATATTTCACTAAACAATTTTTTTCCACCATGTATTAAAAATAAATTTGGAAGTTTTGTTTCAAACATGATATAATATTTTGGTTGCACTATAAAAACATGTCACTCAATTTCAAAATTACCAAATTTACAAATATATAAAAAGACTGCCATTTTTTCAACAATTTTTCACTCATTTTATGGCCTTGTTTATTCTAGAGCAAACAATTGGAGTACAATTTAGGTGGAAAATGGCACCAAAAATAGTCAAAGAAAAAAGGACTCAAAAATCCTTTCCTCTTTAATACAATTTAAAATTTTTCGATTAAAATTTAAAATAGTTAGAGTCCAAAATTCACTCAGCTCTTCTCGAAAATTAATATATTCTTTATCAATGTATGACAACTATCTCTCAAGCATAAAACTGAACAAAACTTCGATTAATTTACACAAATATCTCTTTTTAGATTATTATTTAAATCTTATCCCTGATTATAAAAGTTAGATAAACACAATTCTTGAAAAAATCTATGTCCATACAACATTCGAATATTGATAACTAGTTCTTATTTGATAAGATTTACGCGTTATCAATTTTCGAAAGAATTAATATCTTCATGAACTAAATTATTTCTTACCCTACCTTTGGATCCTAATTTTATTTGTACACAATCTATGAAGATCTTCCCTACATATATTACAACCTCCCACAAATTTGGTGGTCGAAACAATACAAAGAATTATTTAGTTTACTAAAGGAAAAAACTTTATATCGTAACTAAAAAATCTTCAAATTTACAAATAAATTTAAATATTTTCTAAATATTATCCCGAAAAAAGACAACCAATAAAAAAATTACTCATGACAAAGATGAAACATACATCACACACAACAACACGACAAATTATCGAATAAAAATTTATCATATTAAAATTTGATTCATTATATTAAATCAAACAACAACAATAATAACATACTAGTAATATCTCATAAGTAAGGTCTGAAAAGGATAAAATATACGTAGATCTTACTACTACCTCATAGAGATAGAGAGACTGTTTCCGAAAGACACACATCTCAAAAATATCATCTCAAAAATAAAAATACTAAATATTAAATCGAATATTAAAATTTAATATGTATTTAATATTTATTTTAAAAATCTCAGAGCATCCAAAAGGGTGAATTTTCAAAACGAACCATCGGTGTGGATGTCATCAAGTAGGATGCAATGCAATGTGGATCTTCTTCTTGCAGCAAAGACCCCACCACTCACCCTTCCTTGTATTTGATGATTGTGGAAAAGAATAGCAAGTGTCGGTGCCTAATAGTTCATTGACACCATTATTATTTAGTCACATTATAAAGCACAATTTTTTTTAATATAAAGTAATTGTCCTTGTGACATTCACAATAAAGTTAATCAAGAAAAGACTCATCCATCAAAAGACACAACATTCCTCATTTCTTATTAAATTAAAGTAATATTAGAGATATGAATTCAAATAACCTTTTTGAGGAAAAATTGATACCCCATTTTAGTTGTTGCTATGTATGTAGTGGTGCAATGGTAACATTATTATTTTTTTAAATTAAAAGTTTTGATTTTGAATTATGAATCTGAGACTTTTTTTTTTTAAAAAATAATTTATGATGTAAATTTAGCTTAGTATATAGTAAATAAATTAGTGGGGATTTAATAGGAAAAATGATCTAAATACATAATTTATTGTACCATATTCTCAAAAATTGTCTACCATTTGAAAGATTTACAAAAATTACTACTCTCTCCTTTCTCGGATGCATCACTGTATGTGATGTATCTGTCAGATATATCACTTTACGTGATATATTGAAACATTAAATACATTACTATATGTGATGTATTGGCCAGATACACTACATATGTGATGTATAAAGATGTCACATGAATCATTTTACATGATGTATTGGACGGATAGTGATGTATCTGGACGTACGTGATGTATTCACATTCTACCAATTTAAGTAATTTTGTAATTCGAAAAAGAGTAAGAATATACTCTAATTAGCTCTTATTAGTATGTAACGAATACCCTAGTAAGGATATAATTTTTGTATCCGTATTAGCTCATATCAATATCTAATTTTTTGAGAAATGATTGATACTCCATCTCATTTGTTATCACATATACAGTAATGTGACGAATAATATTGCTCCTTTCTTGGTTAAAGATTCAATTTTAAGATGTGAATACATAAATTTTTTTAATAAGAATACTTTTTTTGATAGATCATATACAATATATAGATTAATTGAATTTTAATATGAATTAATCGAATTTTGATACGAATATCAAATATGGAAAAACATTTGATGAAGGACTAATACCCCACCTCAATAGTTGCCACGTACATAGCGGTGGATGTACCTTTTTTTATTGGTTTTCATTCTTTTCTCACTTCAATGAATCTATCCGTTGTTTGGCTGTAATTGGTCTAAACACTTTTGCATCTTGATAATTGATAAGGACAACCCACCCCCAAGCATTTACTCTTCACAAAAAGCTAATTATAGTAGCAGTAAAATCACTTCAGCAGTGGCAGCTGTAAGCTTGCTGTTTGCTTCTTTGGTCTTATTATATGCTTTGATTTTGGTATGTGTTGATTGATATTACTTACTACTACATATATGGAGATAGGTGCCCCATGTGAGATGCTTTTACTGAGGCTCATAATGATATTGGCCCCTCTTTACTCTACCTCTTCCCTCAACTGATTCTTGGTTTCTTTCTTTATTTCTCTCTTTCTTCCTTGATTAAAGATTGCTTTTTTCCTCCTTGTATTCCTTTCTTGAGAGTTTTTAGGCAGACCCTTTTCTTTATTTCCTATATATTTTCATTTTAAGGGGTTGTGCCAAATATCAGAAATCTACTGCAGCATGAGTGGAAATCATATAAGAGGTGCCATGGCTGGTCTTTTTGTGGTTCTTTTGGCTTTTTACTTTCCTATTCTTAGCCATGCCTCTCCCACAACCATTCTCTCTGTAAGTTTCTATCTTTTTCTTTAGATTTTGCTTCTCTTTTGTAGTTATAAACATAGTTATTTAGCCTTGTTGTTGTTTGTTGAATGTACCCTTTTCTTGTTTCCTTCTGTTTTGTGTTCTTTGTTGGTGGTCTAATGGAAATGAAAGAGGGTGATGGGAAAAAGTAGTAAAAATGCAATCTTTAAAGTGAAAGTGGTTTTAGAATGAAGTTTGAGGGATTTTGATGGAAATGGTCATCTAAAGACAAATCAATTTACAAGGGTAGGTAAGGTGGTAAAAGATTTAGATCTTAGGGTTGGCAGAAGGGGAAGTGTAGATAGTGAGTGTAGGTTTAGGGTAGTGGACTTTTCTATCTAAGGAGGAAAGCATTAATCTTGAATTTGTGGTGGATATGAGCAATTGGGGAAATTTTTTTGGATGTGGAAATTGGGGTTTTTTGTTTACTAGCATTGTGGAAAGTTGTTTTTTTGTTAGGTGGATTTTGCTTATTTTGTAGTACATTTTTATATCAAGACATCAGAAAAGTGAACCAGAAACTGGCAAAAAAGTTTTGGTATAATTTGTAAATTTAGCAGTGATTGGTGTTTAAGGAGGGAAGTTGGATTTGTTGACTTTGGACTAGCTAAATGTCTTTTCTTTAATGGTTTCTTCCAGTATTAAACTCATCTACATGCCACTTGCCTGATTCTCAGGAATGAAAGTTTGGTATTTGGATCTGTTGACTGTACAGTCTGTATGGAAGAATTCTTATGTCTTTGAAAAGATCTCATTTTTGGGTTAAATTTTTATATGTTTGGTAGATCAACACAGTGGAAGATGTTACTATTGCTAAAAATAATAATTATAAATTTCTGTTTGGTGCAAGATGATTAGAAATAATAATTTTCTGGGAAATACATCACCATGCATATCCTAGCCCAAAGAAGTGGAAATAATCATTCTTTTTTTCGAGTGGTCAGATGAACCAAGTGGCAAGCGATAAACTAATTAATTCTATCCATGGTTTTGGCTTTAATGTTAGTTGGAAGTATTGAAACTAAAAGGCTTGATGTGATGTTATACTATGCTCTCTATAGTTGCAGTTGTTACTGGATAAAGGGATTAAAAAGGGCAACTAAACTTGGGGTCTGCATAATTTTCTTGAATAGAACCTAACATGGATAGCCAACTACAACACTACAACATACCCAGTGGAATCCCACGAGTGGAGTCTAGGGAGGGTAGAATGTACGTAGACCTTACCACTACCTCGTAGAGGTAGAGAGGCTGTTTTCTAGGAACCTTCGTCTCAAAAACCCATAAGCAAAGAAAACAAGATTATAATCAAAGAAAATATTGAGGTGGCCATGATTATTATTGAGTCCTGACTACATGGACTCTAGATGGACTAGAGAAATTGGATTAAATGACATATTTAGATTCTTTTGTCCCAATTCTCAAATTTTTGTGATCTCTTTGACAAACTTTAGGAGGCTGGTAAATTTGTGTCCATAAAAAATTATTTGTGTGCTTTTCGTGTGCATGTAATTCTGACTTGAACACTTATCAGAAATTTGATTGTATTGGCTTATTTGCATATGCAGGATTTGAATGCTCCAAAATTCAGGCACTCACGTCTTGCGAAGAGTGCTGTTCATCGCCAAACTGTGCGTAAGACCTTTTGATCACATTCACTTGTTCCTCTTAAATTAACTTCTCTTCTCCTGTCGATGAGTTTGTTTCCTGTTTGGTTTCTTCTTTATCTTTAGTCCAACGAAGAACAGTCAGAGCTTTGGACACCTTTGGCACACCAAGGATGGAGACCTTGTGCTGAATCTGATGCTGCCTCCAGTGAGTGTCTACGATCGCGTCTTCTGATATATCTAAAATTTACATCTAGTTTCAAGGCTTCCTGTTAAGCAATAACTCGATTGAGCATCAGCATGATCTTGCCTTCTGATTTTCTAATGACTAATTACTGTTCCTTGCACTATGCAGCGGTACCTGAAAAATCTGAGGGATACATTCAAGTGTTCCTTGATGGAGGACTAAATCAACAGAGAATGGGGGTGCGCATCATAATTCCTTTGTTTGATTTCATAGAAGCAACTTTAATGATTAACTCCTTTGATTTTAGAAACAAGCACTTGCCTCTTCATTTCTAACATCTATATTTCTTGGAAAAGATCTGTGATGCAGTTGTTGTTGCCAAAATTCTGAATGCCACACTTGTGATCCCTCAGTTAGAAGTAAATCCTGTTTGGCAAGATTCAAGGTATTTTTAGCACATAGCTAAAATTGGTGTACTTTCAACTTTAAAGTACATAAACAAGTTATTGTCCTCTTTCCTACCAGCTCATTCGAGGATATCTTTGATGTGGATCACTTCATCAATGTATTGAAAGACGACGTAGCTATAGTCAAGGAATTGCCTGATGAATTTTCTTGGAGCACACGAGAATATTATGGCATAGCTATTCGACCTACAAGAATCAAGACTGCTCCAGTTCATGCTTCAGCAAATTGGTATTTAGAGAATGTGTCACCTGTACTGCAGAGGTCAGTCACAAGATTGGTTTTTGTAAGATTTTGGTCTAGTTGTGTGATAGTTATGTAGACTCTGTACAGTTTCTCAATTCACCCGTATGACAAAATAGAGACTCAATTGAAAAATTACTGGTAGGTTTTTGTGCTCATGAATACTTGGGGGAATTCTACAAAAGTTATACTGCCCAGGATTTTACTATTCACTTTTCCCTTTACCAAAATTTAAGTTAGGCTTGGACTATATTTTATTGTTGTTCGGTTTTTTTCTTTGATATATTCATTCTGTTCATAGTGATTAGCTTCTATAGATAGCAGTTCTCTTATCAGCCCATTGCTGGAATTTGACATTGCTTAGTATATTAATATTTTATGAATGGATCAGTTATGGAATTGCTGCCATAGCGCCATTTTCTCATCGGCTGACGTTTGACAACATGCCTAAGTACCTCCAACACCTACGATGTAAAGTCAACTTTCAAGCATTGGCTTTTGTTCCTCACATCAGACAACTTGGGGATGCCCTTATCCATCGCCTGAGATATCCTCCTAGTGAAGACAACATGGTTAGTAACAATTACCTTAGAGAGGTTACTGATCTTAAGCCCCAACCAGTAGCTGGCAAGTTTGCTGTTCTTCACCTTCGCTTTGACAAGGTAAAAACTCCTTACTGTTGTTGAACTAACTATCCTGTACTATCTCCCAATCAAATATTAGTTATTCCATTTCCCTGAGAAGATTGGTTTTCCTTTGATGCCTGTTAAAGGCAATATAACATTGTTTCTTGATCAATATTTCTCAGTGCTGTATTTTTTCTGTATTTTGTTGTCAATTTAACTCCACCCAAAGTGTATCAGAATTTAAGAACCTTTGGACTTGTTATATCACTCCAGGATATGGCTGCTCATTCAGCCTGCGATTTTGGTGGTGGCAAGGCTGAAAATCTGGCTCTAGCTAAATACAGACAAGTAATTTGGGGAGGAAGGGTCGTCAACTCTCAATTTACTGATGAAGAATTGAGGAGTCAAGGACGGTGCCCATTGACCCCTGAAGAAGTTGGATTGCTGCTGGCAGCTTTGGGATTTGACAACAGCACTCGCCTATATCTTGCCTCCCATAAGGTCTTCACTAAAGTTCTGCAGTTATAGAAATAATATGCCTTTCTTTTACGACTAGAATACTTGAAGTGAAGCCAATATATTTGCGTCCTGAAGTTTTTCTTTTCTTTGTTCATGTTTTTTCTAGGTTTATGGCGGGGAACGCCGGGTTTCAGCCTTAAGAAGTTTGTTTCCCCTGATGGAAGATAAAAAGAGTCTTGCATCTTCTGAGGAAAGGGCTCGTATCAAAGGAAAGGCTTCCTTATTGGCTGCAGTTGATTATTATGTTGGCATGCACAGTGATATTTTCATTTCCGCCTCGCCCGGAAATATGCACAATGCAATGGTAATCACTCAAATCTTTTTGTCTTTAGTTACTGCTATACTGCCCTTTAGGATCTATCTCCGTTCCGGTTACGCTTCCTCTCGGTTGTGCCTTATATGACATTCTTTCCTTTTTAGTATGACAAGTAAGGAATGACACCTTTCTAATCATTAAAAGCATTATTATCTTGAACATACCATTAACGTCTTCACGCAAAATGAAACGTGTCAGTCAAAGTGCATCACACAAAATGTGATGGAGGGCAGAGATTTACCCCAAGTGATTTGCTGATTTTACTGTTCCTTGCCAGTATGCTCAGCACAGCTTGCTTATTAGTTGTCATTTTCGTTTTTCCTTTCCCCATTAACTATGATTTGCTTCACTTGAGCCGAGAGTCTTTCCGACACCACTTCTCTACCTTCACAAGATAGGAGTAAGGTCTGCGTATACTGAATATGTTATTTATTTGGTAGTGTAAATATTTTTTTACACGGTCAATGCATAGAACTTAAACATCGCATTATTAGGTTGTATTGTGGTCCGCACACAGCTAATGGAATTATACACCTACCTTGAAATTGACAGGTGGGACACAGAACATACAACAATTTGAAGACAATAAGGCCAAACATGCCACTATTAGGCCAGCTTTTCTTGAACAAGACACTAACTTGGCCTGAGTTTCGAGAATCAGTAGTTGAAGGGCACCAAAACAGACAAGGCCAAATCCGTCTCCGCAAACCAAAGCAATCCCTCTACACATATCCTGCTCCTGATTGTATGTGCCAAGCTTGAGAGAGGGGCTACATAGATCTTCATTACTATTTGTTTGGACATCAGATTATTGTTTATTATGCCTCATATAATAGTAGTTATAAATAAAATGCCACCCCTTTTGTTGACTTGTAGGGGATAATATATGTTTCTGTGTCACCACATGAGGTTTACAGTAGGGGTGGAAGGAATATGTTGTACAATATATGTGTATTACTCCTATGAAGAGTGCATATACAGATAGTAGTATTCTAGTCTTAACAGATATGTTTTACTATGTTGCGTCAGTTCTTGTAGTTTGTTTAAAAGGGTGGTTTGTTTCATTTGTTGACAGATAAATTTATCTTTTATGTGCAACCAAGTTCCTCTGAAGCCACTTCAACTCTGGTTGAATCTCGACAACTCGGGTTAAGGGTTCTACGTTTTCTATATTTAAATTAGAGATTTCTGGTTTAGGGTGAAACGTGGGAGAAAAGGATAGGCAGTTGGCAAGGTTTGAATATGTGCCTTCTCATCTCATTGGAAGTTTAGAAGCCTTGGATGCAAAGTAGGAATCTGGATTTTTAAAAAAAATTGATATTGATAAATTTGCAAGTTTCTGTGTCAGCCAATTGAACCTTTTCAACAAACAAAAAGATTTGTGCCAACTGATGATGAATCTTGGAAGTACTATTCCTGCATTTTCATTGATCAGATTTGATAGATTCGCTCTCGGAAACAAAGACCATTTTTGGTAGGATCTTTGGTTAGATGTAAGATTACACAAATGGCAAATACATGAATGTGTGCATCTGGTGTAAACCAGCATGACTGAAAAATGATAATTCCTGTATAAGTTGCCCAACCAGGCCAATAACTAAAAAACATGCCACTGGAGGATCAAACAGGACACATGACAATAATACATACATTCAGAACCAGTAGAAACTGGAGTGATAGGCTTAAATACTTCACTATCCTGGAAATCAAGACAGCTATCTCAATGGACCATATAAAAATCATATCTGGTGCTGACAAAAGAATTAGTATCATATGAATTGTTTGTGAAAACATAGGCGAATCAATTGTTGGATGAGGGCCTTCCTGACTGATCTGGAGCTGTAGAGGGTCGGTTTTGACGCTGCCCATCTTGTTTATCTTTCTCTGCAGTGGTAGATGCATTACTACCACTACGGCTAGTAGCCATTTCCTTGGACTCTGCTGGATTTGGTGGCGGCGACAGCTCTTCTTCAATTGGGAGGGTTCTTTTTGAACCCTCAAGAGCAACACCAAGAACTATGTTCTCTTCCAATGCAGGTTTCGATGGCACAGATGGTTGTATGACTTGTGGTTTTTCATCCTCTCTTTTAGATTGAGAAGTAGATGGGACGCTGCCTGTTTTTTCTCTAACATCTGATGGAGAAGTTGTGGAATTATCAACTACATTGGTCACGCGACCACTTCCCTGGCTTACCTTCTTAGCTTGCTTGTTGCTAGAAATGTTCTCTGGAAGATCTTTGGAATCAGAAGTACCAACTTCTGCAGACTTTGACTCAGCTTTTGAGACAGGTTTTGAAGTGTTCTTTGCTGCTGGTTTACTTGGTTTTGGATCGGACGATGTTTTAGTGTCATCTTTGGATTCAGCAAATGCCATTTTGTCAACTTTGGGATCAAGTTTCAAGTCAGAAATTGGCACATCCTTACCATTAGAGTTAGCTAGAAGTGATTCTTTGATTTTAGGATCAGATGCAGGTCCGCTCTTGCTTTCAACCTTGCTGTCAGGTGCCGGTTTCATGGTAGCCTTTTCCTTTTTGTCTTCTTCACCATTCACACGAATTGATCGACCTTTTCTG
>DF358936.1:67215-83134 GCA_000787875.1 Solanum virginianum | reverse complement strand
ATCGACCTTTTCTGCGATCTTCCCCGGTGACCGTATAAGACGGCTCACTCAGTAGCAATGGACGAGTTGATGCTGCTCCACGATTGAAGGCAGAATCATATGGCATGTTGTCCAAGTCAGCATCACTATATATTTTTTGAACCGTACGGATGGGAGTGGCAAGCCGAGCTCGGTGATGTCGAACGACTCTGAGAAGATCTAACAAAATAGCTTCCTAACATCATCCCCCCCCCAAAAAAAAAGATAAGGTCAAACCCAAATGCATCAATCTCCTGAAATTAAATAACCACTAAACAGGTAGATGGCAACGTTCATCTCAGTGCATAAAGTCTATATTTTAACAGTCTCATGTTAAACAAGGAACGAGTGACTTGTTTTAGGAGCAAGCGATGAGAGGGTTGGTACTAGAAGTGAACTTCAGCAAGGAACGATCAACTTCATTTGCACACATACATGGGAATTTTGAAAGAAGTATTTCATCGACAGTTTGCTACCATTGTCAGGACTAACACTAAGTTACAGAAAGCAGTGGGCTTCAAATTGAGGGTAGAACATTTTACTGTCTTCCTAAATATTCTGGATAACAGAAACTCTTCATATAGGATTTGTAGCAGAATCTTCACTCACCTTGACACACAAGTATTCTTCGAAGTGTGATGTCTTGACAAAGCAGGATATCAAGATCTGCACAATAATGAAGCAGATATTTAAGAGTAAGTAAACCACAAACAGAGTAGCACTTCAAGAATGTCAGGCAACTTTTCGTGTGCGACAGCACATGTCGAGGAGCATAAGTGGCCCCGTCCTCGAGCGTTTCTGAGTCTCTCACTTACCTAACCGTACAAACACATGCAATCAACAATTGACGCCCTGACATGTGTAGTACACTAAATGGATGGGTCCACCATAACCCCAAGTAATAGCTGATCGAAAACAGGCAAAGGGGGACTACTTTCAAATGGACCATCAACTTCAGGTCCCAGTGCTACAAAGTTTTTGCTTTTAGCAAATGGAAAGACCATCATTTAATTAAAACTTCCACTACATAATAAACTAGATAATATTCACACATTGCGTCCCAGTTAACTTTATACTACCTTGAATCAAAGGAGGAGAGCGGTGCTTCTTGATTTACTTGCTTTAAGTACCAGTTCTCAAGGCAAGTAGGTCTTGAGGCACAGTGTACTAAAGAACGGTCTTAATGATACTCATAGAGCAAATCTTCAGTAAATTGGCACAAGTTAGTGTGCCTTGTGTTTACATAATTTGCCTCTTTGTATAGATCCCACTATGGAATTGCAATTCAATTGATTAGTTTGGAAGACAGCCCTACTTCTTTGTTAAAAGAGTCTACCAACTTCAATTAAGCCATGATTTACGAAATAACTCTGGTTACTCTAGATCCAGCAAATTGTAAGCAGACCAGACATACTCTTACACCGGAGAGAAAAGAACTTAGCACCCAACACAATTTTCAAACATAATGGTTAGAAATCATGTACTTAAAGCAGCATTTGCACTGATAATGACAATCCATCCAAAAGTCACAAGATATTAATGATCAAATATTGACACTAACCAACAAGGCTTGATTTTCAGGATTGACATTCTCCAGGAATACTCTTCTATGTAACCTCTGTTGCTCAACTTGGGGATTCTTTGCCAAAACTTTGCGCATGTCAGCTACAATATTCTACAGAAAAGTCATGATAACATTGAGATCTAACATCAGTAGTATAACTTATTTTGCTGTATTTTCATGGATACGATAGTGAAATAATGCTCACATTTATCTTACTGACATCCAAATGACTGATGGCCAAGTGAGTTTTAACACGCCAATGAGTTTTCTGAGTCAGATTTCGGACGACATTAACTGTGAACTTGTGGTTTGGAATGTGAATAGCCTCTCGATCCTCGCCTCTTATGATTGTGGGGGACCACCAACCCACATGCTGCAGAAAGCAGATAGAGAAATTTATGAGTCACAGAAAAGTTAACAGAGAGGTGCTAGAGGAAAAGACTCGTACATTCTTCTGATCTTCTTTGATTTTAGGATCAGATGCAGGTCCGCTCTTGCTTTCAACCTTGCTGTCAGGTGCCGGTTTCATGGTAGCCTTTTCCTTTTTGTCTTCTTCACCATTCACACGAATTGATCGACCAACTGTGCCAGAAACTTCATAGCCTTCAATCTTGGTTTGAATCCATTCATTAAGGACAAACGGACGGGTGGCATGGATCATCATACTTGAAAGAAAATTCGTGAATATCTGATAACAACATCACAAGAATAATTGCATTACCACTTCATCGAAATTGGAACTAGAGCTGTAATCTATAAACTGCCTTTTGCATGACTATATGAAGATGAGATTGAATAATAGTGTTATAACCAACAAGTACAGCAAGACAAACTATGAAACATACCTCACGACCAGCAAGTGTCAACAAGACTGTCCCAAGTCCTCCCGCAGTTAGCCATCTCTGTGTAGAGAAACCTAGCAACTCCATGAATAATGACGCAGCTGCGACCCACACTGCAGTATAAATAGCTCTACCAGCAAACTGGAAGCCCATCTGCCAAGAAGCAAGACACCCAGATATGTACAATATATCAACTGAGACTTACAATAAGTACTTTCATCAAAAGAAAAAATATCTTAAATGACACTAACTAATGCAATAACTGCAAAGAATTCTTACATTTCTAGTATCATTTGGATCACTTGTCTCCATGAAAAACTTCTGTGCTTGTTGAATAACACTGCATTCAATCATTCAAGGTTTACTCTAAAGCAGATGCAACAAACAGCTATTTGTGAAGCAGAGAGTATATTGGTATACATAAATTTTGACCACATGATACCAGAGAATACTGAGTCCTAACATTCTGTCAATCTCAAGCAGGCATTCTACTGAGCACTTAATCTAGCTGCAAGTTAATGCAGCCATCTACTAGAAGGGAGTAGAAAATGGAAAGCACAATACACATGCCTACATATGGACAACTGTTAAACCAATTGCAATGTGACAATCCAAGTAGACAATGTTAACACAAAAATGCTTGAAACCTTAGAATCAGGCCACTTATTTTAGTACAAGCATAATTTCTTTATAAAGCTTCACAAAACGTATTCTGCTTCAGAAAATTTATTTATTTTTATTGTTTTCGTCTCTCATCATCAAATGTTGTATAAGTTTAGTTGGTTAAAAAAGTTCCATCTAAAATAAGTCATACTAAAGACAAAATACACCTGAACCATACAAACCTGTGCTCAAAATATTTTGATTTTCGAGCATCTATAGCAAAATATTTCCGAGATGTTAATGAACAAGATGTACTTCTAGTTATTAACAATATCTTCCACTTTTTTGAGTGATAAGGCACAGAAAACATTTGGTCAAAAGAACGCCATTTTGGAGTTCTATCAACAATATGCTTGTTGAATTTCCGTCGTTTGCCCGTAATTCATTAGTATCAAAATTAGATGGCTGATTGGGTGCAAAGGTAGTCTTTTAAGACCTCTAGAAACCACACTTACCTGGACAAACAATATGCAGAGGCCAGCACAGTAGACAATGATTTTACAAAATTCAAAAGTCGTTGTTTAACAATTTGACTAGCTTCTGTTGGTAGCACCATGGGGTCTAATGCTCTGCAAGAAATATATGTATAGCATCAGCTTGCCATCAAAAACTATATCAGCCATGAGGGAAAGATCTCTGCTTGCAATTGAATGAACTAACCTGCAAACAAGCATTGCCCCAGTCCACAACAGCAAAGGTTGAAGATAAAAGGTCATTACATGATATGTACCACTCTTTCCCCAGCTGTTATCACTCTTCTGCACCATAATCAGACATTATTGTCAAACTGAAAAGAGTCGAAGAGGGATGCGTACAAAGAAATATAACCAAAACAAACATACTCATACGTTAAGGAGTACATTTCTACTTCGACGCAGTAGCGGTGCAAGACCCCATATTGCAAAACCAAGAATTCCAATTGCTGGAAGCAACTTAGGCAGATGTGGGCTGCCTTGCAAGCTACTGTATGATCTACATGAATCAACAACAATCTTCTTAATTAAAATTTATGAGGAAATAATATAAACTATGCTAAAGAGGTAAAAGGGGTGAAATCTCGCAGCTGCTATTAAAGCATGTGCATGTGAGTTGGAATTTTGCTATAAAGACACTACTGCTTGCTCCTTAAATAAGCAGGCAGACCTCATCCTATTTATGATGGTTTGTAAACCATTACAAAACACCTAAACTCAACTTCAATTTATTAGGTCTAAAAAGGTAAGGGTTCCACCACACAATGTAGATAGCTGCTTCAACTCAGTATCTTAACATCTTATCCTCCTAATTCAAATGTTTTTCAAAACTATCATCATCATTAATCTTGAATTCGACATATTCATCTTTACATAGATCTATTCACATGCAGGTAGGTATAGAAAAAATACATGCATAGGCTTCTCTGCTTGAACGTAAACAAGAATTACCTTTTCAATACAATAGCAGCATTCTTTACAGAAATGTCAAAAGCTTGGTCAGGTTTTAGGAAAGAATTACACTTGAACAAATTGTTTCTATATGGAAGTACATGTTTCTTCACTTGCAATCCTCGTAAGTGATGGACACTCCAAGAGTCCTGCCGTTGAAAATGTAACATAACAGAAAACCCAGTGAGTTTAGAATAAATTTCTGAAGCCAAATACATTACCACAATTCAATGACAGGGAAGATATCAACAAGGAGAAAGCGAAACCACACTATTTGCATAAGTATCCTAAGAAACAATACCCATTGAGCTATTCTTTTACATGTTTACAAGAGTGCCGCCGTATTTTTCTGTTGGAGTTTTCTCTTCTTTCTTTTAACCTGGATAGTGAAGGCAAAGCGATACAAAGTTTCTATAGACCTTTCTTCTTTTCCTTTTTTCCTTCCTCTTTCAGACCTTATGAGGAGCGAGGACTCAATTTCTCCTTTGAACTGTTCAATCATTTACAGGAGAACCAATATCTATCAAATGAAATAAACAAGATAGTGTTTCCAATGCGTGGACACAAACATAATGGGTAAGGCGAGATAGGGAAGGAAGTTAAAACACAATTTACGCCAAACTTTCCTGGTTTCTAAGAAGTCATCGACGTGCAATCAGAAGTACTTACCGATGAAAAAGACGACAGATTCGTGCAACAAGAATGCCACCTGCTCCTTCCAAGTGTATTCTATAAGGAAGCAGGTGGAATTAGGCCAAATAATACTGAGGAGTTAATGTCAAAAACACACCTACGGCATACCATTTCTTTGAGTTTCATACTTGAACTATCACGTGCGCGAGTTTCCTACCTACATTAAACTTTCACCAACTATTTATCAAAACACACCTCAACTATGAGTTTTTCCCTTTTCCGACATGAATATCATCATCGTTCAAAACCGACATGAATATCATCATCGTTCAAAAAGATAGGAAAAGGGGAAGATAGACAATTGAGGTGTGTTTTGATAAATAGTCCAGGTAGAGAACTCTTACACATGCTAGTCCAAGTATGGAACTCAACACATAGAAACTGTTAAGTGTGTTTTTAACACTCATTAAAAAAGAAGAACCAGTAGATTAAATAAAACATATAACCAAATCAGAAAGGTACCTGTATTGGTGAATATTTCTTAAGGCACTCATGGTTCTTGCAAATCCCCAAACAATGGGACAACTGCAAAGAACCACCAGCAGCCATTATAGGACAAAGCTAAGCAAACAAACAACTATCACTATCAGCATAACATAATTATGCTCCTCCACATTGATCAAGAGTCTTTCTAATAGCAAAACAAGGATAGTGATGATTTCCCCCCTCAACCTCAACTTTTCTTCAAAAAATCTGCAAAACCCATGATTGAAAACATCATCAGAATTGAAATTAAGTCACAAATGTAACCCTAATCTCAAATGCCTTAACAATCAGCCTTCAGAAGTGGAATTTGAATGAAAAATCAAATCTTTTTAAAATGGGTATTTTCTTTTTTCACAGTATTCAAATTTCCACCCAATAAAAACTGAAAAAACTTGTAAAAATTGGATTTTTTAAAGTAAAAATTAAGCCCAAAAAACAAATTTCAGAAGAATAAATAAATAAAAGCATAAAAGGAAACTAAAAGGAAGATGAAGATGATGAAACAAACCTTGATTGCCGTAGTAGAGAGAGGGGAAGAAACGTTAAATACAGAATTGGACGCGGAGAAACGACGTCGTATTTATGATGATTTACAAGAACAAGGGGAAAAAAGTTATGGAGGTAGGAAGAAGAAGAGAGATACTATTTTTACCCAAAAATAAATAAATACGGTTAAATATTATTGGGGCATATTGGAATATAATTTTCCAATGATGGGTCCCAATTGAGAAATTTGAGGTTGAGGTGCTTTTTTGCCCTTGTTGAAAACACCAAGGTCAATTATGGGATGACAAATAATTTGATGAAGTTTATATATTTGGTCAATCAAGTGGTATACATAGATTATACACTAGTTATATTTATATTATTTTCTTGTTGATATTTTTCTCCATAGGAAGATAAGGTCTATAGATCATAAGGCATCAGACTAGGAAGAGCACTCTTACGTTTTGGAAAAATCCTAGATACCTAATTTTACATGGTTTAACAAGTTGCAGACACTAGCAAGTTAACAACGAGTTAGATAACCTTTTAAAATAACACTTGTAAAACTTACAAGTAACTATAATTGCCTGAATTAGAAAATGTGTTGTAATGTTACATCAAATTATCAAATTTCATTCGCTTCTTTTCAATTTACTTGTCTGGTTTTGATTTGACACAGAGTGTAAGAGAATAAAACGACTTTTGAATCTACATGTTTCGTGGAAAATTAGGATGAAATAGTTGCCAAAAAGGAACGGATAGAGGTTTTTATATCCCAGAATTAAAGGCTGCAGCTGTCAAAAGTAACTAATGATTTGTGTTATGAACAAAGAATGACTTGTGTTATTGATGCTTACTTGATGGTGTAATAAGAAAGACAGAGATTTTAGTCAAGACAGTTTAATTGTTCATCTGCTATAACCATTAATTCAGCTTACTAGAGGATATAAGAACGATAACAAAATCCGCGCTGAACATACAAAATTCAGTCATTAAAACAGTACTAAATGTTGTGTCATTGTCATTTGCTTGCTTGCAACTGTATACATGGAGCTGACTCTCTTGAAAAAGAACCAAAAAATCAATGTGGTTGAATATATGCTACAAAGTTTCTGAAATGGAAGCTCTAGTAAATGTGTTTTCCCGAGTCAGTTACAGATTGCTGACAAGATAACAACAATTAGATCAAGTTTGTCAAGAAGCTATACAAAAAAATAACTTCTCTATTCCCTACTTGAATTTTCCTGTTAATTGTTGAGAGGTCTCAACGGTGATCTTTCATCAGGAATAGCTTCTAATCTCTTGGTTGGAGTGGAAGGGAGGCTGTTGTTCTCTTTAACAGGGTCAAAGAATTCATTATCCCTTTGCAAGTCTGTTCCCGGCATACTGCTGTCACAGTGTTGTGCCATTCTTTCCAATCTACCAGTTAGCTGCATATCTTCCTTAGACATCCTGTTAATTCTTTCTGATAATCCCATGAAAGTATCAAGCAACTTGTCCTTGTCTGATGACAATTTCATGACATTGTCAAGAAGCTTCTTGTTTTCTCCACGAAGGTTCTTGATCACAATCTCTGAGCTTCTTACTTGCTTTTCGAGTTTAAACTGCAACACGTCTATTTCTGATCTTTTTGCTTCCATCTCAGCTTCAAACTCTGTCCTTTTTCCAACAGAATTGGACAAGTGGTTCTCCAAGTGCTCCACTTCCTTTTGCAACTTGCAAAAATCATTTTCCAATTCAAAGATCACCAAGTTCCTCATCTGTATTTCAATCTCCTTCAGGATCTCAGCTGTTCTCATCTTCTCCCAGGTTTTATGAAACATATCAACCTCTGCTTGCATCTCTGAGAGACTGGCTGAGAATGAGCTAGTTGAACTTTCAAACTCATTTTCAAGCGAGTTGACAAGCTGCTGGAGGTCATATATTATGTGGTCTTTCTCTTCAACAAGCTGGTTGAGTCTCTCTTTCTCCTTCTTATACTTTGTTTCTGCTTCCACTTGTGCTAAAATGGCACCTTCAAGCTCTTTTCTCACCCACTCTTGCTCCAAATACTCCACCTCTTTCTGAAGATCAGATAGCTTCCCCTTGTACTAACATGGCACCTTCAAAATCAAATATTCTGCGGTCTTTCTCTTCAACGAGCTGGCAGAGGCTCTCTTTCTCCTCCCTGTGCTTTGTTTCTGCTTCCCCTTGTACTAACATGGCACCTTCAAAATCAAATATTCTGCGGTATTTCTCTTCAACGAGCTGGCAGAGGCTCTCTTTCTCCTCCCTGTGCTTTGTTTCTGCTTCCCCTTGTGCTAACATGGCACCTTGAAGATCAAATATTCTGCGGTCTTTCTCTTCAACGAGCTGGCAGAGGCTCTCTTTCTCCTCCCTGTGCTTTGTTTCTGCTTCCCCTTGTACTAACATGGCACCTTCAAAATCAAATATTCTGCGGTATTTCTCTTCAACGAGCTGGCAGAGGCTCTCTTTCTCCTCCCTGTGCTTTGTTTCTGCTTCCCCTTGTACTAACATGGCACCTTCAAAATCAAATATTCTGCGGTATTTCTCTTCAACGAGCTGGCAGAGGCTCTCTTTCTCCTCCCTGTGCTTTGTTTCTGCTTCCCCTTGTACTAACATGGCACCTTCAAAATCAAATATTCTGCGGTATTTCTCTTCAACGAGCTGGCAGAGGCTCTCTTTCTCCTCCTTGTGCTTTGTTTCTGCTTCCACTTGTGCTAAAATGGCACCTTCAAGATCTTTTCTCATCCACTCTTGCTCCAAATACTCCACCTCCTTCTGAAGATCATATATTCTGTGGTCTTTCTCTTCAACAAGCTGGTGGAGGCTCTCTTTCGCCTTCTTATGCTTCGTTTCTGCTTCAACCTGTGCTAAAATGGCACCTTCAAGCTCAATTCTCACCCACTCTTGCTCCAAATACTCCACTTCCTTCTGAAGATTCTGGGAATTTGTCTTGTCCTCAATATTTCCACTGAGCAACGCTGTCTTCTGGTCGAAGAGCTGCTGCTGGAGTTCATTAACTCTTATATCTTTTTCTGCCAGCTCGAGTTCAAGGTTTTCTCTTTCTTGTTTGAGGTCAAATTCGACATCTGCCTGGGCAAGAAGGGAGGCTTCTACTTGTCTCCTCATTTGAAGGTTTTCTTCCAGGCTGGCTTTCAGCTTTTCAGCAACAGATTTCCACACCTGCAGTTCAAATTCCAATTCATTTCCTTCATTGAAACTTTCAGCTAGTTCTTCATTTGCTTTATCCAAGGCAGCACGGACTTGTTCCAAGTCACTCTTTGTATGCAATACCTGCTCCTGCAACAGACTTTGAGAAGTCGATGCTTCTTTCAGCATTTCCTTTAGTGTATCAACCTCTCTTTGTAAAGGGAGCTGTTGTTGTTCTTCAGAGTTCAAGGACTCAATCTTTTCTGATAGCAGTGCTACCTTTTCGCGCTCCTCTTCAAGATCTTCCTGAACTCTATCAAGAGCTTCATTCTTGGAATTTAACTGTTTGATTAGAGTAGAGTTATTCTCAGCTCCTTCTCTCTTTTCCAATTCCATAGAAGCATAATCATCAGCAATTCTTTGATGGAGCTCAAAAAACTGAGATTTCAACACTAACAGCATCATGGAAGTCTCCTCATTCTGTAGCGTTAACTGCAATGTTAATGATTCACATGTCTCCAACTCCTCTTGAAGTTCAGTTATTAAAGTGTCTTTGCTCTGTACAGAAGATTTGCATCGATCAAGCTCCTCCGTTAGTTTCTCCAATTTAGAAGCCCATTCAGCTTCTTTGGCTTTGAGATTACCAAAACAGTCCTTGTGCACCTGCTCCAGGCCTCTGAGCTTGTTTCGAAGTTTTGACAAGGAAGAAGAAGCGCCAGCTTCTTGAATTTTGGCTTCCTGGCATTCTTTAAGGGATGCCATCAATTCATGATTCTCTTGCTCTACCCTCCTGAATTGGTATTCCATTTCCTTGTGAAGTGTATCCCTCATGCCCAATATGTCTCTTAGATTCGCAATTTCTTTGTCCCTCTGACTTGTTAGGCTCTCAATTATTGACTTGGATTCCTCGTACTCCGCACAGACACTGTTAAAAGATGTTTTAGACTCAGCAAGTTGAATTTCCAGTAGTTTTCTCTTGCTTTCTTCATGAGCTAAAGCCTGATTGCACATCCACAAACGGCTTTCAAGATCTTTTGATATTCTAAGCTGAGAATCTAAATTCATCTGCAGTTTGGAGATCTCATCTAGCAATGTGGATCTCTCCTTTTCCCATTCTTTCTCATCCTCTTGGTGTTGTTGCCTGAGTCTGCCATGAGCCTCCTCTAGATGACTGAACTGTTCCTTCTTCCATTTAAGTTGATCCACAAGCTTCTTGTTTTCCTCCTCCATTTCAAGCAGCATATCATCATTGTGTCTCGGTTCTTTGGATGCTTTCGCTCTCTTCTCAGCTTCTGAGGACTTTTTCTGTGAAGATGATACAAATTCCCTTAGCCCCTCGATTTCTTGTTTGAGAGAACGAATTTGTTGCTCTTGATCCAAATTAGTTGCATTTGCACCATCTAGAGCCAATACCAACCCTCTATTATCTTCTTCATACTTGCGAAGCTGTTGCTTGAGCTTGCCATGAGCCTCCTCCAAATGACCGAACTGTTCCTTCTTCCATTTAAGTTGATCCTCAAGTTTCCTGTTTTCCTCCTCTATCTCAAAAAGCATATCATCATTGTGCCTCAGCGATTTGGATACTTTGGCTCTCTTCTCAGCTTCTGAGGACTTCTTTTGTGAAGCCGATACAAATTCCCTTAGCCCTTCCATTTCCTTTTTGAGAGAATGGATCTGTTGCTCATGATCCACATTAGTTGAATTAGCACCATCTAAAGCCAATGCCAGTCCTTCTTTCTCTTCTTCACATTTTTGAAGTTGTTGCCTGAGCTTGCCATGGGCCTCTTCCAGATGAATGAACTGTTCATTCCTCCATTTTAGTTGATCTCTGAGCTTCCTGTGTTCCTGCTCCATCTCCAGCAGCATGTCATCGTTGTTTCTCAGCTCTTTGGATGCTTTGGCTCTCCTCTCATCAGCTTCCAAGGACCTTTTCTTCTGTGAAGCCGAAGCAACTTCCCTTAGCCCCTTGATTTCTTGTTCGAGAGAACGAATCTGTTGCTCCTGATCCATATTAGCTGAATTAGCACCATCTAAAGCCAATGCCAGCCCTCTATTCTCTTCTTCAAACTTTCGGAGCATCTCAGCAAAGTCAGCACGAAGCTTATCGTTTGCAGAACTAAGATGCTTGACAGCCGTCTCCTTTTCTTTAAGTTTTGACTCGATTGCTTCGTGCAACTGTTTAGTTACACCAAGCTCATCTTCCTTCCCAGACAATTCATTAGTGAGCTTCTGTATTTTCAAATTTGCCTCCTCATTCTTGGTTAGCAGCTCATTGTTGGCTCTTTTCAAGTTGTCACACAACTCAGCTTTACTTTGATAATTTGCCCTGAGCTTTTCAATCTCATGTCTGGCCTCATCTAGTGCTTCATGTACTGTGTCCATTTCCTCACTCCAACTGAGATCAACTAAAACACCTGTTTGCACAAAAGAGTGAATTTCAGCATCAAACATGATCTACGATCACCAACAACATACCTAGTGCAATCACACAAGTAGTGTTTAGAGTGTACCCAAACCTTACCCTTACCTCGTCGAGATAAGGAGGCTGCTTCTAATAGACCCCTTGGCTTAAAATAAAGCAGTTTGAAAAAGGGAATACAGAGATGAGAGCAGTAAACATAACAAAATAATGCATAAACAGGACATGATATATCATCAATCTCCAAAAAGATCAGAATTGAAACAAACCAACTGTGAAGTCGTTGGCGAAAAATTTTTCCATATAATTTGGTCTTTTGCTTCCCCACCCCTCCTTCCCCCGCACCTTTGTCACAAGTATCTCCGCATCATCTTCACAGTGCAGCTGTTGTGTTAATCTGGAATTTCCAGAAGTGAAAACTAAAGAGACAGTTGACAGGAGTAGCAGCTAAGTATCGATCCCCAAACGTCAACTTCCAAGAAAGTAAGGCATATGCAAAGACATGAATTTAGGCAAGTCTGGTACTCAGAGACGGAACCATAGACGTTTATGGGTTCTATACTTGCCACCCTACATATTTATACACATTTGAAGGATTTCCTAATAAAAATATCAGGAATAGCTCCATTGCCCCTTATTGGAAGATATGAAAACTCCAAAACGCCTTAAACCTTCACAATGGTCCAGTTTCAAGGCTAGTGAAGTGCTCTTATAATCACAAATAACATCGTAAAATAAACTCCCTAACTAGGTGTTCCTTGTTCACAATCTTTCTCCACACAAATCCAAGATCTAAGCTTTTTCTAAGGAAGAACACTTCTTCTTACTCACTGGAAATGCCAGAATTTAAAAAAATTGACTCATGTAATCTTATATGATGAAAGATAGCAGATTGAAACACACATAGATGCTAAGCATGAAAATTTTTAACAAAAATTCTGTACATAATCACACAAGAAGAACCATTATACAACAACACTAACTATGCCTCAGTTCCAAATAAGTTAAAGAGTGTGAAGATTCATCATGAATTGACAAGTTCTACGCTGTCTGCCAGTCTAACTCTCCGACTTTGAAATCAGCCATGTAAGCAAGCTCACACGGGCGGACCAGCTAACCATTCAGAAACAAAAAATTGCTAAATGCAATTGTTGTTCTCTCTGCCACTCCTATATAGCAGCATTTCAGCCTACGAGTCCACTAGTTAACTTCACACCTTCCCAACCCAAAATATCCTCTCTATTAAAATTGTTTATAAATGAGCAACTTCTTGATTAAAAAGTAATAACATTTACAAGTTCCTAGTCACTTTCCAACTTGTGTTGAGCAGTTACAGAATTACAGTCAAAAACTATAAACTTAAACCGTTTACCTCATTTCCAACACTAAACATATATTCAAACAAGATCAGCACAACATCACTCTGACAGACTTTACCACTACCTCATTAAGATAGAGAGGTTGTTTCCGGAAGACCCTCGTCTCAAAAATATCAAGCCCCAAAAGCAGAAGATAACAAAAAAAAAGATTAAAATATTGCCAACTTCAAATTGCTAGAAGTATCACATTTACAAATTACAAGACCTATCCACTTTATATAACTTGGGTTGAGCACATGATACAATCAAAAACAGTCAAATTCTAGGGGGCGTTTGGTTCAAGGGACTAGGAGGGTTATCCTCCAGCATAAATTTTGGGAGGTCAACTAAAACCAAGTGTCATTTAATTTAATGTCAATGTCGGGGTATAACTTATCTCACATATAACACGTAATTGATTATCCTGTGATATCCTGGTTTTGAACCAAACGACCCCTAAAAAGACCAAAAAGTTAAACCTTTTAAGTGATTTCCAACACTACACGTATATTTCTTTATACAAGATTTACTAAATTAAAAGAATTACTAAGTTATCCCATATATAAGGCAGAATTGATTATCCATGATAATCCTAGGATATCCTGGTTTTGAACCACGCGACCCCTAAAAAGAGCAAAAAGTTAAACCGTTTACATAATTTTCAACACTACACGTATATTTCTTTCTACGACATTACTAAATTAAATGAATTACTAACTTCAGGGTGTCAACACACACTGCACTTACATTCACTGAATTGAGTGAAAGAAACACAAAAACACTTCTACACTTCAAAAAGCAAAAAAAGTAATAATATTTCCTCATTTCCAACACTACACATATATTTTATACAACAACAATAACAAGATACCCTATGTATTCCCATAAAGTGGGGTCTGGAAAGGGTAGAGCACCGCACCAGACCTTATCCCTACCTCAGAGGCAGAGTGGCCTTTTCTACTAAAACCTCATTCTATGACTCAACAAATAACATTCCAAAACAGTCAAGAAAGAGAATAGACCGAAATGAAAGCATAACAAAGCATTCTTAAATATAACTATGGGAAATAATATGATAATTGAAGTACTAGAAATAACATATCTACTAGTATGGACAGATAAAGGGCAATGCACTACTACCTACTAACGCCCTAACCTAAGGTCATGTCTTCAATAAACTAAAAACACAACACATGTATTGACATAAAAACATTAACAATTAGTGATTTTCCCGGACACCTATAATAGGAAAACTCAATAAAATACTTCTAACATATGAAAAGAGTAAAAAGATTTAACCTTTTACCTCATTTCCTACACTAAACATAACAAAGCATTCTTAATTATAACTACCGGAAAATAATATGATAATTGAAGTATCAGAAATAACATGTCTACTAATAGACAGATAAAGAGCAATGCACTACTTCCTACTAGCGCCCTAACCTAAGGTCATGCCTTCAATCAACTGAAACACAACACATATACTCACATAAAAACATTAACAATTAATGATTTTTCAAACACCCATAATAGAAAAACTCAATAAAATACTTTTACACATATGAAAAGAGCAAAAAGATTAAACCTTTTACCTCATTTCCTACACTACACATAAATTACTTAATGCAAGATTACTAAAATTAAAAGAATACCTCTACACTACACATAAATTACTCAATAAAATACTTCTACACATATGAAAGAGCAAAAAGATCAAACCTTTTACCTCATTTCCTACACTACACAAATATTACTTAATGCAAGATTACTAAAATTAAAAGAATTGCTAACTTCAGTAACATACATTCACTAAATCAAAAGAAAAAACATAAAAACATTAACAATTAGTGATTTTTCCAGACACCCACAAAAGGAAACCCAACAAAACAAATTTATACAACATACTAGAAGAACAAGATTCAATTTTTCTTTCTGTATACTAATTAAAATACAAAATTGACGAAATGGGTGTTCTTGAAAAGTACCTTTGAGTAAATTTCTGGGTTGTAGTCCATTCAAAAAAACACAAGAAGTGGGTTTTCAGTTTGAAGTAAAGAAATTGAAAGTTACAGACTTTAATGGAATACCAAAAAAGAAAAAGATGATTTTTTTTTTTTGTGTGTGTATAGTAGAAATGATGAATGTCAGATATTAGCCGTTGTGAAATGGAAAGCTTATAGATTTGAATTTACCCGTTTGTCGTTTAACGGCGTTGGTCTTGGATCTATTGTTAACTAGCCGTTGACAATCCTAGGCCCAATCAATATCTCAAGATTTGAGCTTTTTTTCCCTATGAGTAAAAGCCCAAAATAAGAAACACAAAATTTTTGTCCAATTGTGCTTTTATATGGACCTTATTTTATCACGATCTAAAGATTTACAATAATAATATATTTAGTGTTTTTTGAAAACAATTTCTTTATCTTTCTGAGGTAGTGGTGAGGTTTGCGTACATTTTATCTTCCCCAGACTATACTTGTGGGAGTCCACTGAATATATGTTATTTGTTCTACAGAAAAAGGTAGAGTATACGCAGACTAAAAAGAAATGTAATGAAAGTGTAAGAGACAATAGGTAATAACCGAATAACATATAGTAGCAGAACATTACTATAACTGAATAATACTATAATTTGAACTACAAAAAAATAACATTTATCAAGAAAAGCCGAAGAATAAGAAACAACAGAAATAGTGCTATGACTACGATTAAGGACACCGAGACTATGCATTCCGACCTGCTAGCATGAACGCACTTTTATTTCTTGGCACTTTACTCTAATTTGCATTTTTCATATCTTCCTAGCTAAG